>OMKZ01046983.1:49718-72056 GCA_900302535.1 Neoniphon sammara | reverse complement strand
AGACATTTGAGCCTGCAGCAGTGATTAAGTGCTCTAAATAAACTTAGACTTTTTGGTGTTTCCAACAACGCTCATTTAACATTCCAAAAATGTAACCTTGTGTGTGTGTGTGTGTGTGTGTGTGTGTGTGTGTGTGTGTGTGTGTGTGCGTGTGTGGATGTGTGTGTGTCTTTATAAATCCCAATAAGTTTTTGTTCACAGAAAATGTTTATGTGAAGGGATGCAGAGTGTACTGTGAGTTAGTCAGTGAAATTACTCACATCTGACTGTTTATTTGGTTGTAGTCGAAACATCATCTCTGATGCTTGTTTGCAAATCACAGTTGAGCTGTGGTTAGCTCGGAGCCAGACATGCCACCTCCACTCAGTACACGAGTTATGTGTCGTGAATCAAGAGGAAGAACCTGGTTGCCTCTTCTGCTTGCCTAACCTTTCACCTTTGCTTGCAGTGCATGAGTGAAACTCTTATTTTCCCTCTGGCTTCTTTCTCCCATCCTTCCGCCCTTGATCAGAATCGTCTTTTCTTTCCATTGCTAACTTAATTGTCTCAGGCAGCCAGGCTCAGCACTGTGTTTCTTCATGCATGTATGTTTGGGAGGGGGAACCAGATCTGCCAATCCACCCCTTTCCAAACTCTCTGTTGGAGCTCTCTCTGCTATTTCTGGCAAATAAAAGTCCACTCATACAGCCTCAACAAGGCTTTGTCAAAGGAAATAACCATGTTTGCGCTGCTGGTACACAATTTGTTGGAGGTTTTGTGCTCCCCGCTGAATGAATTTAGCGTGCTGCTGGGATTCGTCCTAGAGAGAAGAGCCTGTGCTGCCAAATACATCTGTACTAACATTTACACAATAATAGTTTTAACTTCATGACGACACTGACTGAAATTAAGCATTTCTGAAATGTTGCAAGGTGTCTGAATTTGTTGTTTTTGGGATTTCAGATATTTTCTGTTAAACAGGAAAACCACCTGTGGTTGCTGGGTCTCTTGGTTAGCCACGGATTGAAGGCTTGGGCTGTAGTTGGGTCATTAATAACCCTTTTGGACTGTAAGAATTTAGCGAGGCATACTGTGCCATGAAGGTGGTTTCACAGGTGCTGGAATAGTTTCCACTGGCAATGACACAGGTAAAGCTCCTGGAACCTGGTTTAATCCCTAAAACAGACTGCCAAAACAAATGGCAAAACAATGTAAACTGCAAGTTGAACAATCACTATTTGGGCTCAACTCAACCAAAGTGCTGCTGCTGTCTGCCCTGTCTGGGGGAGGCTGCCTTTCACTGGCAGGTGTGAAGGAGGAAACGCCGCCCCTGGTGACTGGGAGAAAAATGCAAAAATGTAAAAAGTGTCCAAGGATGATAAACTGTCAACAAGCAGGGGATTAAAATAGATTAATAAATAGCCTGACGTATTGTAGCTGTTTGATCTGATTGACTGACATGGCTTTTAATTGAAGTTTTACAGTATTCAGCAGGAGCTTGACTCAGGTGTTAGAAATGAAAAAGTATATTTAAAAAATTCTCAGTGTTTGGGGGAGCTGGCTGTCGAGTGTACGGTCAAAAATGGCGAAAAATGAAGCAAGATTACAGATTTTTTTTTTAATGGGGCACCTCCTAGCCTTCGTGGTTGGTTTGTCATACAGTGTAAAATGAAACAGACGGCAGTCCCTGAATTACACAGGCTCTGTATGTGTAAGGCATCTATATGACAGTTTGAACTATTAAAACTATTAGTGTACATGAAAACATATTCAGTGATGCAATGGTATCAGAATCCCCCAAAGAAATCCTTCAAGGGTATTGTAGCTTTTATAAAGCCACTGTTCACATACCGACTGAAAAGTTTTCTTCAAAGCAGCATACATACATAAAAAAACAGGAGAAAATTGCTGATTTCATAATTGAAATTATCTATTGCTTAAAACAAACAATCAGAATGCTAGTTACTGTAGCCTTACAATATAATAATATTAAAATGTAATTACACAAAATACTTGGCTCAGACATTCTTCCTGTCTGAGCCAATTCCTCCATATAGACTTATGATACAGATATTTTCACTTACATAGGCATCACACTGTATGTACTGTGTGTGCCACTCCATAACTAGCAAAATATGCTCTTAAGCAGTTGTAAGATTTGAGCTCAAAGGCAATATTGATTTTAAAGAGGTGGCAAGAAAAAATGATTATTATATTTCACTCAGGGACTGTATTATTTGTCCACTGAGCTAATTCTTCTAAGAGCTTATATAATAATGGATATTTCCTTAATTACTATTATGACAATCAACTCAAATATCTTATATTATGCAAACATAATTAAACACTGGATGAATCAAGTAGGCTATACACACTTTATGAGTAACACTACAACTGACACAAATGGTACAACACAAGGGAAAATGGGTAAGACTATTTACTCCTAACTAAAGGGAAATGGATTAACAAATGTCTGATGACAGGGCGATGACAGGGATGCAATGACAGGGTGAAGAATATGCCATAGACTATGAATTTATGCAGAGAATGTGACAGCTGGTGGATAAAAATGAAGTGACAATAATTGGAGGAGCAGCAAGTCAAATCAGCATCTATTGAATTAAGAATTTTGAGGACGATTGAGCCAATTCATAAAGCAAGTTAACTGAAGTACCAGAGTGAGCAAATTAATAGAGGTTGGAGGAGTACTTCCGTGTTGTGGAGTTTTCTTGCCATAGTTTAAAACTGTTAGTGCGGAAACTGAGCGGCAGTCAGCTGGACTCAGGTCTGAATACAGGAGAGGCCTTGGAGTAAGTGGATTAAGCAGACTCTATAATTGCTAAAGGTCTTTTATTGGGATTTCTGGTGTGCCACCACAGACAGGATGGTTTGGCCAATTACACAGTGTTGCAGTGCTCAGGGGACTGGTAATCAATCAAATACCACCCAGGGGCAGCCAGGCATCAAATTTGAAATTCCCTTCTCTTTGATTTGATGCATATACTTCAAAAATCAGTCTAATTAAGTTGGGAGCTTCTGAGAGGTTCTTTTCAATCCAAGCAGAGCAATCCTGAACGTGCCATATTTACTGACATTTACTTCTCTATAAACAGTTTTACCAACTTAAAACAGCGCAAGGCATTTGGCATTGCACCACAGTCAAGTTCAGGTGGATTTAATCACAGTTTACAGTCTCAACTTTATAAAAAACAAAATGACACCCCGTAGCCTGAACCCTCATGGTTGGCAAGAACCCCCCACCACCATCTGTACAAAAATTGAGAACATTTTATGAAGGATCACAGAGGGAAGGAAGCCTTTCCAGGCCAGCTGGGAGTGCAATGGGTATCTAGTGGGTAATTATGAGCTTAAATCAAATAGAATGAAATGAAATCAAAATGTAT
This sequence comes from Neoniphon sammara, assembly GCA_900302535.1. NCBI lineage: Eukaryota > Metazoa > Chordata > Actinopteri > Holocentriformes > Holocentridae > Neoniphon > Neoniphon sammara. The sequence continues at coordinate 68,673 of OMKZ01046983.1, read as the reverse complement.
CAGTCGTACCAGCATTATGAAAAAATAAATGTCTCTGTAGCCAAGAAACAGGCAGTATGGTTGTGTTTTAATTCATAGAAATAGTCCTTTAGTCTGCAGTGGTGTGCACACAGCAGGGATCCGTATGTGTGCAGTGATGTTGATTATGGCCATTTGGTGACCATTGAGAAGATGGTATATGGCTTTGTTCTGCTTTAGGTTTCACATGGTGAGGTGTAATCTTGGTTGGATGCAGGTCTGTGGCAAAATAAACTGCATTGATCAAAGGGAAAGTTGGACCTATTCATCTGCTCTCTCGGTATGGGGCATGACTCTACACAGTACTCTTCAAAAAAGAATAAAAAAAAAAGAAAGAAAGCAACAAAGAAAGAAAAACACTGTCGTATCAGCATACACTGGCTGTTCATTTATAGAATCTTTAAAACTGAAGGTGCACTGGACCCTGCCCTTCACTGAACAACAGTTAGCTAATGAATAAATCTGGTAAGCCCGAGAATCTCTGGTACAGTCTCTAAAAGAAAGATGAGTGTGGGAGACTTTTATTCAGTGATTTTCATGAATTGTATTATGAAGGAGTCTGATCAGTGTTTTTCTGATTATTTTGACTCTATACTCATGCAGAGAGGTCAAATATTTGTTATGAATGATGAAATGAAAGATATTCTGTTCTGTACTTTTACATCATTGTTGACTGTAATAGGAATTGGCTTTGAAAGTAGTACAGTACCATGCAGTTAGTGTGCCTCACTAAGAAAAGATTAGTGAAAAGATTGAGAGGGGAAATAACACCTTAGTTATTTTCATTTTAACACTTACAGGCCATGACATGGTTTCACACCTGGCAACAAAGTGACTTCTCACCCTATGATCTTTGCACATGTAACTATCTTTAAATAAAGGCAGAGACAGCTGTCCGCCTCAAAAGATTTGAAGTTTGTGTCTGTGTGTTTGTGTTTATCATGTAGTTACAATCACTAACATCATTTGTTAACCTTATGAGTCCCAGCCTATTTTTGTGATTTTACCCATGCTGAGAATTTGTGTGAAATATTTTGCCATTGGTCTCTCCTGGACAATCACTCTGTATAAGATCAATTACTGTCATCTTGTACTAGATTGGTGGCAAAACAATCAGAAATGCCCAGAAACTTAATTTTACTGTTCACAAAGACAAATTAACAGAATTCACCAGGTTTTAGATGCAAAAGATGTTCCCGGTGGAGTGAGACAAGAGAATGTGAAGGGGGAGGGCATCTTTTCAGCTAGCTATTTTGGATTTGTTGGGGCTAGAGACTCGGTTCAGTTTGAGCCAATCAGTACAGCCTATTCAATGCAATAAGCTCTTTTTATCCATTCAGTTTTACTGGTGGATCTCTTGGGAAAAGTGAAAGTGAAAGTGAATAAAAAACACAAACTGCTTTTTGGTTGAAAAGGAGGAGCATTTTTTACTCTACCAAGCCTCCTGATGGATTATCGGCAGCAGGCTCTCTTGCCAGCTGGCTGCGCCGGTGGGTGGCCTAGAGTTCCAGGTGGGCTAGAGGACCGAGCAGCCCCCCTGGGCCTCCCTGGCCCCCCCTGGGCCCCCCTGTAGCCCCCGTTATCTTTGAGCTTTAGTTCCAAAACATGGTGAATCTACACACTCTTGGCTATGAAGTAAGCTTTGAATGAGCTTTCTGCATTACTGCATTGCTGAGTTATGTGGCTTCTTGTTTAGTTGGTTGGTTGTCTGTTTTGGGCTTGGCACAAGTGATTACAGTGCTGTTTTACTAATTTTGTATGTTGTCCTTGTGTGATCGATCTGAAATTTGATTATATTTATACGCAGAACTAGCAGTTTCAGATTAAATCCAGAGATTTCACTCATTTAATTCCCAAATACTCAACCGTGACCAAAATTAGGCACGGGCGCCCAGCTTGGTCCCAGAAGGTTAATGGGGGCATTCTGAAGCCCCGTGGGCCTGTAACTGTGATCAAGGGCTATGCAAATAAACTAAAGTCCTCAAACAACTTCAAGAATTACTTGAAACTGGAGGAGTCCACTCAGTAGAGTGCAGATCTCCACCAGGCGTGTGTGGGGACACAGTGTCTATATAAAGTAGATAGTTGTTATTGAGAGGGGTTTTCCAGAATGGCTTTCATCTTGTCCCTCGTCCAAAGACCTGAGAAGATGAGGCGTCCTGCCAGCACTTTTCTGCAAGAGAAAAACACTATATGGACACAAGCCCTTACACTACATTTTTTACACGGACACACAGACACACGCGACCAAACACATGATCTCCTGGTGGAGATAAATAATGGAAATTCCCAGGTAGTCCTGTCTGAGTAGAGTTATTGGTGGGCTTTATATAAAACATGCACACATTTTATATGTGATATAATATTGCATCTTTAATCACTTTGGGTGCATAAAGAATGAGGAGATTTTGTCATGGTGATTCAGCCAAGGCTTCTGAATTTGGCTCAGTTAGTCACTTTAAATATAGTCTACCTACCTGTTCTCAAACGAATGTAGTTTTAAATAGTGGGTGCAGGAGATGTGTATATGGAATTAATACATGTACAACATATATTATTACTAATTTATCTCATGCAAACTGTCAGAGTTTTAAAGGTCATACCATAACTATATACAATTACAACAGAAAGTTCAAGACTTAGTGTTTGGTGAAAGGAATTATGCACAGTGCTATTGGAGACATTTGAAGAGCTATTGAAGAGTTGCATTTAGTAAGCAGACACAGCTTGAACCAAGGCTGTTCCATACTAGTTAATGTTATTATTAATGAAAAGAGTTCATTTCACTTTAATGAGATGCCTTTTAATGGGCATAGAGTGTCATAACCCGCAGTGCACATGCCCTGATGGCAATGAAGAATATTGTATTACACTGACAGATAAAGGAAGACAACTTTGTGTCAATATAGAAACATCAATGAGAGCCCCACAGCAGTAGAAGACATTGGAGCAAACAAAACAAGCTCTCATTCACCACATTCCCATAGTGCAGTAACCTCCTTGGGACAGTCAGTAACAACATTCACTCAACAGTTTTAAATACAAATTAAAGAGCTGACTAATGAAACAAATTGCTTAAGGTTTTCACTGATTAATGAAACACATTTTCTTTCTCTCTGCTTCCCTCCAATCTCATCCCAGCCAGCCCCCCTCTCTCTTTCTGTTGCAGACTGATGCATTAGGTCTGTTTTGTTTTCCTTGTGTTTTTCAGTCTTCCTTTTATTGTCATCAAATACAGTTGCATCTTTGTATCCTTTTTGCTTGATTTTTGTTCTTTTGTTTCTTTCTTTCTTTCTTTTTTGAGGTGCAATAGTGCATAGTTCTTTTTATTAATCTCAGCTGCACTTTTTCTTTTTATCCACTCTGTGACTCCCCTCCACTCCTGTCAGCTCCTCTCTGTACAAAGTGAATGGGATATTGTCACTTTACTGCCACGGTTTATTGGAATGATTGGCATAATATTGTAAATGTCAACTCTCACGGACAGGATACGTCATGTATGCGCCATGTAAGTTTCTTCATTGTCAGGCCAGTAGAGTCCAAGTGGGAGGGTGACTAGTGCACTGAGAGTGATCCACTGTTGATGGTGAACAGCACTAACATTGACATACAGACAGGAAAAACACTTTGAAATATAGCCAACATAGAAATGAAGGCGAGCAAAATTCTTTGAAGGAAGAAAGGCCAATGTCATTCCTGACTGTTCTGGTCTCCCCTTTAGAGGACAGTTTGAACTTTGGGTTGAGTAATGATTAGGAAGATGTGGATAGCAAGGTCTAGATAGAAATAACCGACATGGTAGTGCAATGAAACACAGACCTGTATCGTACTTGCAGGAAACAACTTGTTTATAGTGTTTGTAACGCGTGCTGGGCAGGATGGATGTGTTTGCTTCCTCTCATACTCTCATTGACTATTGCTCATCGCCATCCTAGGGGCTTGTCATAGATTGCTCAAACTACAAGGGCATCTCAACTTTTGCATCAATAACTTTAAACATGTTTGAAAATGTCAGGACGTCTGGGATAGCTCTGGATCTGAACATGCCTCTGAACTGTTTTGACTTACTGAGCATCAGTGACGGGCACAAGCAGCTATTAGGTTCCAGTCTGGGGGATTTTGTCTCAGATCTCAAGAATTTGTTTGGGACTGAAAAATCCAAGCAAAATCTCATAGTCTGAGCCGAGCATAACTGCAGCTTGAACTTTAAGGTCTGATGTAGCTTCTTATATCGGATCTCATCACCTGATGTTTGTCTGTATGGCATATAATTTGTGTTTTATTATATTTTTATTGTGTTTTACTGCAAACCTTGTCTGCAAAACAAGTTTCCTGCCTAAATTTCTCTCCAAAGTAAGCTCAATCAATTTTGAATTTAAAGCCATAGGTGTATTGAAGAGAAGCTCCAGGTTTTTTGTAAAGGAAACCGACCCCTTGCTGACCTTCTGTCCATGTGGTTATATGCCTCATGGCAAAAGCAGAAGCTGTACAGAGATGTCTGAGATTGTTGGGGTGTTGAGGTGGTTCCTGAAACTCCTGCTCTCATTATTTGTGAATTTTAGATCTGTCTATAGGTGAATCATGTATATTAATATCAACTTCACCTGCGCGGATGCGGGGGAGCTTTCTGTTAATTAGTAGCTGCTCAGTCAGCTGCTCAAACCAACAACAAACAAATGGATTTGTCTTGTGTGTATAAGTAATGCCTTTCCTATCATCTGTTCAATCTGATTTTAATATGTCAACATTTTAATAATTATTTTGTCTTAAAGTTGTTAATTGGAAACCTGATTAATTTCTTAAAAATGCATGTTTTCCAAATCTATTTGTGTGCATACCACTCACTGATGACAGTATTTCAACTATTTATCTATCTAGTTGACACACAACTGCACACAGCAACACAAGCTGGGACTTCACTAGACCACATTGCTCCTCATTTAACAAACATCACCAAAGTAAGCTGCTACATATTATTTTGAGAAGCATCATTAAAAAACTAGATCAAACATGTATCTTAATAATGTAGTCCACTTCAACAGCGTGCCAGCCTTTCTCATGTGGATGTTAACAAATGTTAGAACCAGTGCACCCTCTAACTTCAATTCTCGGTTCATGTTGATAGAGGTACATTTCTGAGCTAATCTTTGATGCAAACCACTGCAGTTACCATTTTCCATCAAACTATAACCAACTAGCATCTCTCTCTCTCTCTCTCTCTCTCTCGCTCTCTCTCTCTCTGAAAACCTGAAACATGAAAAGATGAAACAATTCTAATCAGACATCATTACCGTATGCAACAGTATAAGTAGGTAAAAGCCAGTTGGATAAAGGCAGTAAAGACAGAGTCATATGATAAAAAAGTGCTTTTGTGTCATGCCTCCTTTCAGCACAACTGCTCTGGACAGTGAAAATCTTCCTGTTTTGAGAATGTAGCCTACTTTTACTCTGCTCTGCTTTCTGCTTTCTGCTACCCTGCAGACACATTCACACTCGGCACACTGATTTATTTACTCAATGAAAAACGTCCTGTGTCATGAGAATTGAATTGTGTTATTTGTGGCGCTAAATTTTCACAGTGTGAAATATGTGACATGTGTTCAGCAAGTATGGTCGAGCAAGTGGATTTATGTTACTGACGCAACAAAAACACCATCCATCCAGACTAACGACATCACATAACAGAGAACCCCACAGAGTTTTTAATTAGGTTTATCACATATGATAAAACAGGAGGTGATGTATCTTGTGGAAGTGAAGCAAAGGCGTTTAACTGATTATGCTGTGCAGCCTTTTTCTCAGCTGTATCAGTTAAAAAAAAGACTTCCCTCATAAATAATTTGTGGTAAAATGATAAAGTCTCAGCAGTAATAGTCCACATTACTGTAAGGAAACATTTGCTGGTTAAAAAAAGCTCCATATTTAATGATATCCGCGCTTTTGAATTGAAGAAGGGTGACACTGCTATGAAATGGTGGTGGCCCAAGCTCTTCTATAAAGAGAGACAGCAACTGCTGCGATGAGGACATTAATGGGATAGTTGAGAGAGAAAGCCTGGAGGGCATGATCCCAAGATGCTGTATGCATTCGTGTGTGTGTGTGTGTGTGTGTGTGTGTGTGTGTGTGTGTGTGTGTGTGTGTGGGCATGCATACAGTATATCCATATGCTTGCATGACCATATTAGTGACATGAACTGCATCAGTGCATATTTGAACGACTTTTGGGAGCAGAGCAGGTGTGCACTCACAGCTTCAGCATCATTTTCCGGTTGTGGAGAGGCCATCTGTAGTTTATCTATCTGTCTGTCTGTCTGTCTATCTATCTATCTATCATCTATCTGTCTATCTGTCTGCCTGTCTCTCTGTCTGTCTGTCCACCTATCCACACTCTGTCTAAAGGAGAATTTTTAATAAATTCTGATGGTCCTTTCATTTCTGAATCTATACATACTGTAGTTGCTGCAGGTGCTGCAACAAGAATAACCGGATGCAGAAGCGCTTCAGGCTTTCTATTAGCCTTACTGGCAGGACATTCCTGGGGTCTGATCTCCTTCAAGCCTGATTAAGCATTAATTATTGAAACCTCGTCTTTACTTACAATTCTTTGTGCCCCTGTAAGTAAAGAGGAGAATAATCTTATCTTGCCTATACAGCTACCTACTGTAATTAGGAACCAATTAGCACTTGGTGATACAGTACCTCACTATTTCTTACTACTCTATGTGCCAGCCAAAGAAACCTTGCATATACTAGTAGCTTGGAATAAAAAAAAAAAAAAAAAAAAAAAAAAAACACTGATAAATCACTATTTTCTAAGTAAGAGAAGTGAAGTGGAAACTCAGATTCATCAATACAAATAGCTTACAGGCTATGTAATACACTATCACATATTGATTTCACCATTAATTCCTACAGTGGTTGATCCATGTTATACATAAAAGCAGTGAAATAATTGAGTCCCATCAGCGATCTCTCCTCTACTGTCTCCCTCTCTACTGTCCAACTGTCTAAAATCTAAAAAATGCCAAACATTAATGGGCAATTGACAATCATTTTATTCAATCAAATAAAGAAGTGACAGTGAAACCTGAACATTTGAAAATAATACAAATCCAAGGATGCTTTTGTCAGAGTAAAACACACTGGAAAATTTTAATTTCGCATCATTCCAGACCCAAGCACCCTCCTTGCCTCCTTGCAGCACATGTTTCAACTCTCAGGGTCTCCTACTGGCCTCAGATTGACTTTTGCAAGATACTACTGTGTCCCTACAGTCTACTGTCTCCCCTACTCTGTCTCCTTCCCTGTTTTCCAACTACCTAAACAATAACAATACCAAAGATAAGTGGACTGTTCACTCTCCTTGAGAAAAAAAGTTACTTCTTTGCCCCCAGGCAAACATGAAGGGCTTCAGCTAGAGGAGAGAAGGTCCATAGCAGGCTGCATGTCTAGGCCATTTGCCAGAGATGATTTTTCAGTGCAGCAGGGTATGGAGCTGTGAATTGGCCTGTCATCTATAACGGCTGCATCTTTAAAACACCACATTGTGAAACTTTGATGACAGCCGGACTCCATATGTCAAACATACATTGTTATTTGGGAGGTGAGGCTGCTTACTAATCATGCTACAAAGAGACTGTCAGTGGGGCTGCATAGACTTAAAGCCCATGCAGCCTCATTAATGCATGTGTGGCAGAGTCATAGATAGATGGCTTTTAAGGGAAACACACATGTGCACTTGTACTAGTGCAAGAGGATGGTGTTTCCTTTTTGTTAAAGTAGAGACACTGTGGTGTAACAAGCCACTGCTTAAGAGGGACAAAACGTCTGGTATACAATCGATATTCCTGCATCAGCCTATTTATCATTATTCTGTGTGTGTTTTGTGATGCAACAGAAATCAGTACACTCGTACACAGGTAACAAGAGAATTTTAAGTACAGGCCATCTTTACGTGAAATAGAAGATGAACGAGATAAAAACATGTTGGATTAAATTTTCTGCAAAAATCAATGTTTTGCTTAAAATGTTTGTCCCTAAGATTTTTTCAGTGTTTTTTATTTATTTTCTTTTTTTTGTACTGAGTGTTGTTTTACACATTCCTGCGGAGAATCCAAGCAAAGTCTCAGACTGTTCCTCCTCCAGTTCCCCTGATGACTGAAAGTGATAGAAAGCTTGATCACTGGTCGGTTACATTTTTGTTTCTTTAAATGGATTTAGCTCTCAGTCAGATCAACGCATGAGGAAGTTTTTCTGTGGTATTTGGTGAATGCCTTGCAACCACTGATCTGTAGTGTTTGCAGCGCACCATCTGTGCAACCTGCTCAGTTGGCACATTTCCAGTAAGTGGTGGCTGATCCTACTTTATGTACCCACTGCTCACAACTGAGGCAGCTACTGTGACACTTTACTGAAACTAAAGCAGAGGTCTCCCTTGTCTTCCTGTGCTTCTGTGTCCTTGGAAAAGATGTGCAGGCACTGCACAGCAACAAAGCTAAACAAGCTACACCTACTGATGTGAGGCTCAAGCTTAAAGGGAGATGTCAATGGAAGCTTAGGAACATAAACTAGCTTCTTACAGTTTCTTCTTGCTTTCCAACATTTCTTCTGGCTACGTCTAATAGATATAGCAAAGTATTTTTATTGGCCTAAAATAGACTCATAGTGCCAATGTTCAACCCCAAAATATGTTCTTCATTTAAAATTGGCAATTGGAGGGGACTTTTGTTTTGAAATTTTCACTCAGTAAAATGACACCTTCTCACAGCAACATTCTCTTACTGAAATGTCATATTATATGAACTTCTAGCTTTTGCTAGAAAATACAATATAATATCAGAAAAGTATTTCATCAAGTTCAAGTTTATTTATTCCCCAAAATCACTCAAAGGGCTTTACAGGCCCACATGTTGTGCATGTGTCCTGGTCAGTTGTAAGGAATGTGCCATAAGCAGTCATGGAAAGTGTTACCATATAGAGAAGTCTAAACACATGCAAATGCAACAATAATGTACAATTCAGCCTCACATTGTAAGATGCAGTATTAGCATCCAATGCCGCAGTCACTGTTTTCCCCTTAGCATACATACTGCACCTCATTAACATAACCGTGATTAATAGATCAGAGATTGCACTGAAATATGTGCAATCCCATGGAAGAACACAGACTCAGTCAGTAATGGGAAGGTTTACTTGTGTCACCCTTATTAAGAAAAATGAATATATTTAACTACTTAGTCATTCCCAGAAAGCCTAAGGCCACAATGCATCACGGTTATCAAGGTTACTGACAGCTCTGCTTTCCTGAGCTAGCTTTCCTTCTGGGGAAACCTCTGATAGGGCTAGCCTTTCCAAGCTGCTTTCAGCAATTTTACAGTGTTTGCCTTGGAAAACACACACACACACACACACACACACACACGTATGCATTCAAGCATATCAATTTCACTGCATTAGAAAAAAGATCATTGCTCTATTTCTCTGATGCACACAAGATGAAAATTCTTATCCATTCAGAAAATGTTTCTCAGTGCAATACACACATTTTTGAAATCTTTCTTTCATCCTAAAATAACGTAGCTGTGAGGGTGGATGAGGGCAGATAAGCCCTTTTCACTTTGAATTTTTATTTTATTGTACTTCATTTTGTTTTATTTTATTTTTGTTTTATTTTAGGACCACGGTGTTCAAAACAACAACAAAAAAAATCCATTCCCAAAAATTCATCACCCGTCAGAACTGAGTGTGTGAAAAACTACACGTATGGAGAATTGATTAATGATAAGTGTTTTATAAGTTACTGTGACATCTAATATATTCACTAACCTTACATAGCCTACTGTACGATTAGGTCTATGACATATACACAGACATATTCAAATCGTGTGCACACAAGGCAGATTGAATATCGAGATGTCGGCTGAAAAGCATACTGATGAGGCATGATGAATGCCAGGAGGACTTTCATTTTGAATTATTCACCCAGTGAATGGACATGCGGTTCCACTGCAGTGTCACACACGACACAACCTTTATGAGAACACCAGAAGACATGAGACTGAAATCGATATTCATGAATGTAACATGTTGTGCAATTCGTCTTTGGATGTTAGGATTGTGCAATAACACAGAATTCATGTTAAGGGTTTGCAGTATGATCTTTAAAGACTGACTGACTCTTTCTTTCTTTTTTTTGTAAATCAGATTCCTTAGATATTTTTTTATTTCATAGTTGATACAAGACAATATTATACATTCACACTAGCACATGTTGACAGAGTGGGACAGCAGGGCTTGTAAAGTCCAAACTCCGTGGAAACAGTTCATCAGGTCCATCTGTTATATGTCTGATGGCTACTGACCAAAGGGCAGACAAAGATATATTCATCTGTGTCGCAGACTCACCCTCACACACAGCCATAATGAGTGAGTATTCCTCCGAGTTCGCTCGCTCTCTCTCTGTCTCTCTCTCTCTCTCTCTCTCTCTCTCACACACACACACACACACACACACAGATAGAGATACACACAAAGATACACAAAGTTCTGCTAAGTGTGGCTCTCCATCACTTCTGCCACCATGCAGGTCCCAGGCCGCGGCTGGCACAAACTCCACCCCAGAGCCCAGTGAGAAGTCCTTTCAGACTCAACAATGTCAACAGACTGCCATCCCCAGTCTACACAGTTTCAACATAGTTAACTGCACATTCACTGGGCCAACTAAGTTTATATGTTACATTAATCTAACTTCAGAGATGGTTGTCTTACACTTGTTTCAAGAAAAACCACACAAATGGCCAAGTGTGGTTATGCATACAAGGAATTTGACTCATGTGTACAATAGCCTCTAGTACTAACAGATATCACATAACAACAATATATACAACAAGGTATGCCCTGACTATTTAAAAGTGTTGCAAAGTGCAGGGACTATTTCTCTAAGGAAGTAGTTCCCACATTTTCGAAACAAGACGGCTGGAATGAGCACTGATAATGATTCAGTAACAACCATGAGTTGCTGTGCATCCTTCCAAACATTTTTTTCTGCTGTGGATTACTGCTCAAAATTGTACGGTGTTAGTCAATATTTCCCCATTCATTTTGGTCGTGTTCTTGTGACAGGGCGAGTGGATGGATCAAACTTGGATGATCTTTGCGTAGGGCAGCAAATACAACAATATGGGTTAAATTCTGAACTATCACTTTAAATGTTCATGAGTGAGATGGCCTCCTGGAAGAAACTGTTCTTGTTTCTGGATGTTTTGGTGCTCAGTGCTCTGCAGTGCTTGCCAGAGGGTAGGAGTTCAAAGAGATTGTGTCCTGTGTTGGGTGTGGGGGGTCTGTGCTGATTCTGCCTGCTCATTTTCAGAGTACAAGTCCTGCATGTTGGGCAGAGGGGCACCCATGATCTTTTCTGCAGTTCTGACAATCCATTGTAGCCTGCTCCTGTCCTGCTTGGTGGGTGAGCCAAACCAGACAGTTAGACAAGCCCACAGGTCAGATTCAGTGATGGCTGTTTGGGAGATTCCTCCCAAAGTCCACTGTTATCTGCACTGTCTTGAGCATGTTCAGCTCCAAGCTCGAGAAACTGTTCAACTCCTCAGACTTGCCACTGTCCTTGTTAATGAGGAGTTCTAGGATGATGGTGTTAAACGCCAGGCAGAAGTCCTCAAATAGCATCCTTGCATAGGTCCCCAGCATGTGATGGTGTTGCAGGATGTAGTGCAGTCCCAAGTTGACTACATCTTTGACAGACCTGTTTCCCCTACAGGCAAACTGGAAGGGGTCCAGCAGGGGGGCAGTGATGTCCTTCAAGTGGGTCAGCATCAGCCTCTCAAAGGACTTCATGACCACAGACATCAGGCCTGTAGTCATTTAGACCTGTGATCCCAAGTGCCTTCAGAACTGGGAGTGGAGCATTTGAAGCAAAAGGGGACTTCAGATCTCCAGTGATCTGCTGAAGATCTGGGTGAAGACAGGGGCCAGCTGGTCAGCACAGACCTTTAGATAGGAGGGTGAAATCCCATCTGGGCGTGGTGGTTGTAAAATAACTGTGATTGCATTCAAGATTTTCAGTGCACAAAGATACATTTCCTGATTTACATCTGATGCACTACTTGAATATTAACTTATTTAAATGTGAAAGTTCAGAGAAAAAATGTTCTGGTGTTTCATGTCCAGCAATTTTGTCTTCATTGTCAGTGGAGTAGCTCCAGGTGATTTCAGTGTGAGTATGAAGTATGATGGTTAATGGGAACATTAGTTTCAATAATGAAGGCATTCATGCCTATCTGGAAGCTCGGTGGTAATAGGAAATTATTTGAAATTGGATCAATATCTCATACCTTGTTTAATTGTTCTCATTTTCCCCAGCCATGTGTTCCATACTGCCTCAGAGTAATTTTGAGCTAAGTTTAGCTACAGCTGAATGCTGAAAGAGATACAAATTCAATGAAGCTCAAAAGAAACATGGACAATAAGATTTTAAGATTTTAACTGCATGAAAAATTATTACTTTATCTTGTTAGTTATTACTCAACTGTGTGTTTATTTTGGTCAAATTTATCTTGCTACTAAATTTTATTTACCACCAAGTATCACAGTGGAAATGTCTGTGACTTTGATCATTCCTGACTTTTAGATACATCAGAAATTGGTGCTTTATGTTTTCTATTTATATTTAAATGAAAATAAACTAAACTAAACTAAAATATTCTATTTAAAGTTCACATTCTGCACATACCATAGCCATGGCCCAAAAACCTGTACAAACTGCTGTATCTGCTTTGCTGTCAGCACAGACACCCATTGGTCACACCAGTGTGGAGCAAGCTGCTGTGGCTGCTAATACGTATCTAAGAAAACAATACCAGCCAAAAAGCATGTGTCTTACATGTCTTTACAGTCAAGTGCTTCTAGTCACACCATATTTTGACTAAGTCATGTTGTTTACAGATTTCTTGTATCCTTAGATTTCCCAGGGTGGATTTCTCTCTCAGAGCAGAAGAAGAAGAAGAAGAAGAAGAAGAAGAAGAAGAAGAAGAAGAAGAAGAGAGAGAGAGAGTATTCTTTTCAAGTTCATTGTTTTATGCCAACTGCATATATATTTTTCTTCAACTATTTGGCCCAACAGCTGAGAAAAAATTACTAATTAATTATTTTAAATGTTTGAGGGAAAAAAAAGAAGGAAAATCAGAGTGTTGAAATGTTTTGACTAGAAAGCTAAAGTTATTCTTATTTATGTGAATTTTCTTTGTTAAAATGTGTCAGAGAAGATATCTAGCTTGAAAAAAAGAACAACTTAAACAACCTCCAACTTTCATAGCATTTGAGATATGCTGTGTGTTTATAAATATTCCAAATGCAACACATTAGCATTTTAAAGTATTTTTGGGTAAGCTGGGTAAGTATTTGAAAACTTAATTGAACATATGCTTGTACAGAAATGTATTCTCCCATTATGTTTGAGCGTGGGAAGTGTTCCCTCTGAAGTCATTTGACAAATTAACAAAGAAGCTTTCAGATAGATGCTTCATGCATATGTGCGCGAGATGGGCTTCTGTCCAGTTTCGATGAATAAATAGGTTGTCACACTGTGATAAATAATGTAGGAACCGATACAAATAAAACCCCACATTTAAAAAGTCTGAATCAACAATAAACATCAAATATAAAAAACATACAAAAGTTTGCTGTTTCTCACGAATTATCAAAACTATATTATCATTGCTAAAAATCTCACTGAACTAGATTAACTGAGATGATTAACTCAACAAGTTGTACCTGCTAATTAACCCATCATTTATGGTAACCATGCTGGCCATAAAAAATAATGATGATAAGGTGCTTTGCCTGCTCTCATGCTCTGGACACTGAAACAACCTTGTATACCACAATATATACTCACCAAGTTCAGCCAGAGAGCCAAAGCCTTTTCCCCTGGTGAGCTGTTTATACTCTGACCTGATCTTAAATTAGTTCCATTCATCCCTCTCTTTCTTACTGTGAATTGCAATGTGAAGGTTGAACTCTTCGCTGCTTTTCTGGGGCTGCAGCTTATCTGCAGCTTCAGATTTGTTGATATCAAGTTTCAAGTGCTGTAATCTCAACCACAATCTATTAATGAGGCTCTCTAGTACTATAAATATTTAGTATTATCTTGCATATAATCTTAGGCTCTGGGTTTTCTCTCATTACCTCGATCCAACACTAGAACAAATCCAGGGCCCGTATTCATAAAGCATCTCAAAGTAGAGAATCGCTCCTAAGTGGCCAAACAATCTGACAGCAACTTAAATTAGGTCTTACTTTTACGCATAGGAGTAAGAGCTATTCAGTAAACATCTTAATATTTTAGCAGTACTCCCAAATCAGAAAACATTTAGGACACATTGAGAAGTGATGCAACAATGCAGCAGTGATGATTTAGTACCATCAAAACCATCCTTATGCCGCTCCATCCATTAAAGGCACACCATGCAGTTTCAAAAGGAAGGTACACCTCTTTGTAATGATGTGGTAAAAAATTATGAATGCAATTGATTATCAAAGAACATAAGTTATAAATGCCTCATAAGTTTAGCACAACTGCTATACAGCATCATAACCCAAAATATTTCATGGAGCATTTCACTCTATTGTTTATGTTTCTGTGTACATTTGATATCAAAATACTGGATTCAAGAGACATTTAAAACTTACATTAATGCCATGATTTATCAGCCTTGGCCTCCAGAGCTCAGACTGTCAACCTGGAGGGGTTTTATCCTTCCCCAGCCCTATCATTTTTACAGTAGTAAACAAAGTGATGTGCCCTCCCCTTTGAAACTACACAGTCTACCTTTAAAACAGAACAGCACTGACAGCTCCTCAACTTGTCTGCCAAGTTACTGAATTAACGACAACTCATCGTGAATTAAATGCAATGTTGCGTTCATGCAGATTGCTGCTTTTATGGGTGTTATGTCACTGATGGGGAACAAATGTTTTACATTATGTTTACATGACCAGAGTCCTCACATGATGCTCCTCATGCACAAGTTCTCAGTCGTCTCAGTGGGCGATTGAGGGTGCGCCCAAAACCTTTGATTAATGACCCCGCTCCTCCATCCTGGTACCCAAACATGTAAAAAATGAATAACTGTGTCATTGATCTGAACATCAACAACTACTTAAAATGCTAGAAACTACCTACAGTTGTACAGTACTTTCATTAAATTTGTACATCGCTCGATCCACAGCCACATAATTGCACTGGACGCTCCCAAATATTCTTGAGCCATCTTGGCTACTATGCTTAAAGGTTTGGACCATGCCCTTAAAGGTGCACTATGTAAAATTGCTAAGGGTCAATTGAAATTCCTTTAGCCTCAACTGAAAAAAAAAAGAAAGAAAAACACTGGGAATGACCACAAAATTTGATGGTTGAGTCTACATGGTTCTCATCATTGGCATGACTCACCAATAAATTATGTGCGTACTCCACGCTTTTTTATCAGCTAAGTCTAAACAGTCTGTACTCAGTCAACTGACCTTCAGTTTTGCACCTTTAACTGACAACATGAGAGGCAAAGTGCATATTTAGGCATGGTGTATTAACAGACGTCTTATTAATTCACTATGAAAATGAAAGCAGTCACGAATGCGTGCTTTGTATTTACAAGTGTGTCTGTTCATACAGAACTATGTAGAACTCAGTCCGACCGTGGACACTGAATCAATATCTGTTGGTGAACCGATATGACTCATGCTGTTCAAAAGAATGATTGATTCATGACCCATCACTAATTGGGAGTATTAATTTGGCAGAACATTTTGGACCACTGGTAGGCTGTGAAAGCAAACTGGCATGCCTCCACTGTTCTCGTTCACATCCTTGGATGTTTTCAGCGCAGGGTCATGCGTCTGTTGTGTTAATGCACACATTAAAATCACACACATCCAAGGCAGCCTTCCATATCCCAACTCATAAATATAGTCAAGACAACCTGCATGTCCTCATACACAACACACAATAGACAACACACACACACACACACACACACACACACACACACACACACACACACATGATCAAGAGTATTGTGTATTGTGCCTGTACAGCCTGTTTCACCACTTTCATTGGTGATGACACATTTTCTCGTGTCCCCTAATGGAGAGAAGCATTTACATTCAACACACCTCTTTATTCACGCAGTGCTTCATCAAGGCTGTACTGTTTATATTTGCACAAGGATTAGGAAAACATATGTGGAAGGAATGCATGCAAACGTCACCAAATTATTCATATACAAGGAGAATTGTCACATAGGATTACACCTCCTTTCTCAATACATTCATACAATAGAGTTTTTCAGTACTAAGGTCTTTGTCATGGAAAAAAACAATGTGGGGAATAAAGGAGTGTATATACTGCGTATAGCAGATAATCACACACCAGACAGTACAGACTGTAAAATTATGAGGATCCAAAAGCTAAAGTAACCTACACAATAAATATGCATGGCTCTTGAGTCTCAGCCTGTCTTAAATACTGCATACCATAATTTCCCTTAACAAAGCATTTTATACACAAGTGCACAAATGGACAAACACACAGATAATGGCCTTTATAAATGTGATCTTTCTGAGCACCTGCTAACACCAGCCAACTAAACCCTCTGTAGACAGTTCCAGAGCATTAAGCTGCATACATGCGGCTTTTCCCATAAATGTTTTCCACTTAGCTGTCATATGTAAATAAGACCTGAGTCAGGATAGTTCCATATCGAAATATGCATGAATAAAGCCAGATGAACAGATCAAGGAGCAGGACTTATACTTATGTTGCATTAGTTGGCTAAAATTACTTCAAAGTGGAGATGTCCTGAAATAAGAGAGCTTCTGACCATCTGGACATCAGAGGAACTTTGCTAACATCTGTTAGGGAAAGATTAAGATGCAGTTATTAATAAAATAAGTCATCAATGACCATGAGGTCCCCTGTGATTGGTGCAAGTCTCCCTTCTTTGGCCTGATGGGTGTACTGTGGTAGGCTAAAGTTTTATTTTGTGGGTACTGGATATCAGTGTAAAAAGGCATCAGTGATGAACAGTTCATCAAATTCGACCCAGCAGGGTCTGCGATTTTGACTGTGAAGCTTATGGCCCTGCTGGCGCTGTGGTGGGCCAATCAGATTAATATTCAAAATACTGGACCCCGGTTTCAAAATCCATCATTCATTCCCCCAAGTTTCACCCCAAAACAAGCAAGCAGAGGCTCAGAAATCACACATGATGCACAGATGGACGAAATCCAATCCATAGTCCCCTCTCTCTCTCTCTCTCTCTCTCTCTCTCACACACACACACACACACACACACACACACACACGCACACACTCAGCACACAAACTTCCCGTTTGTGTGCACAGTTCTTGAAACTTATAATTTTTATTATTGCTATTTTGTGTGGATTATGTTCTGTGTGCGCTGCATGGCTGACAAGGCCACAAGTAAGTGTTTCATGACTGATGTGTTCTCCGCACATGGAGTTTTATATATATATATATATATATTGCCTCATATAAATACGAGCCAATAAATTTGCGATGTTTTTTCCCCCTTTTCATTAAAGCAAGAACATCAACCAAATGAAGCTTTGAAGCTTGCCGTGTACATTAGAGGTCATACAGCAAATACAAAACTCATCAGTGCTCACATTATGCTATATGTAGCACAGCAGTGTGGCGGTCATTTAAAATCCATTATTCTAAGACATTTTTAACAGTTCCATGGGTAAATCTCCTGAAAACTAATTGGAAGTCACACTCCATATACCTGGTGGAAGCCATTGGTTAAATGACAAACAACGGTGGTTCATTGGTGGAGCACTTCAGCAGGCTACCCAGTCTCTGTTGGCAATGATGCATACACTCCCCTATAATGGGCCCACGCACAATTTTATCCCCCCTGTAAAAATCTAGACACTGTTTTACACAGAAGACCAACAAAAACAGTGATTGTGAATTTTTATGAGACAGCATGTTATAATCCTCTGGCAAAATTATGTACAGAGCTCTGTAGGACTATATGCCTTTGAAAGACAGAATGAGGCTGGAGAATAGGAAGGTATAAAGTAGTCTTACACAGCACCATCTACTGAAGGTACTAAAATCTCTATCTCTGTCCTGTATGTTAATAATGCTAAGGTAAGGTAGATATGTTTCCAATGTTTCTAAAATTAGGAATTTTATTTTCTGTTGATAATTTAAGGTTGGTACTGGTTTGATAATGTGATTAATTTCTGTTCATCCACCTTAGCAGTTCAATATTTAGTGATACACCTTCCTCAACCTTACCTCGGTGTAAGATTATTTTCTGCTTCAGTGGGGTTCATCAGCAAAGTCATTATTTCCTATTAGCATCACAAGTTTTGATTGATTTCTTGAGTTAATGTAAAACTGACGCTTCATTACTTCAGCCTGTGTACTGAGTTTTATCACAGAGTAATCAGTTTTATCATAATTCCTAAAGACTTTAGGAAAATAACCATGTTTTTTTTTTTTTTAATCTATCAGAAGTGATGCCTGTTACTCTACTTACTGCAGGTCTAGTGATGTTCTTTTGCTACGTCATGGTTCACTGTCATGCAGGGAGACAAGTGACTATAGAAATGTCTGGAAGTCATTTTGTAAATTCTATGCCATGCTTGGCAATAATAATGGTACAGTATGTCATGAAGGAGAAACAAACATTGTAATTCAAAAGTATAATGGCACTGTTGTTAATCACAACCGCCTAGAGGTAAGAAACGCAGCGATATAATTTTGTGGGTGGCATATCCTATAAGCACTTGCATGGCTCAGTCCATAACTTACAGTATGACCGTCCTAAATCCTGACTACAACGGCCTCATCAAAAGATTCAGCAAACTGTGTGGATTACATGTATCTGTTTTG
>OMKZ01046983.1:37897-49698 GCA_900302535.1 Neoniphon sammara | reverse complement strand
TTGTTTTTTTTTTTTTCTCTCTCTCTCTCTCTCTCTCTCTCTCTCTCTCTCTCTCTCTCTCTCTCTCTCTCTCACACACACACACACACACACACACACACACACACACACACACACACACATTCATACGCGTACACACAAACACATATATCTTAGAATGGGTGAAGAAGCAGCCAAGCACCCAATGGAGGCCATCAGGGTAGTACACATAAAATAAAATGAAATAAAATAAATAGATAAATAAATAAAAATAAAAATACAAGTCTAAAGGAAGCAAAGGAAGGAAATAAAGGAAGAAGGCACACAATAAATTTTGGGGTCTTTTTCTCCCAACAGCACTTCAGTGGGACACAGCATTAATTTACTGGAATATTAGGAATACAAAACTCAGTGTCTAATATGAATAAAGAGAACCAAATTTTTATCTCAGCCTGTACTCTACATCTTTTGCTTTAACAGCAAATAGCTTAAAATCAGATGAGGCTCTTTAACCCTGCCTATAGGCACCATCAACATAAGGTACATTATCCAGTACTGAAGACAATAAGCATTCGACAACAGACTGTAGTTAGGCTAATCAACAGTAGTCAATAGTCATTAGACGCTAGACAATTAACAACGGTAGTGGCCTCTCAAACCTGGTACAGAAATAATTGAAACAGGATACAACAAAATGTACATTGCTTAGACCACTGAAGCTCAGTAAATAACCCTTACTTCATATTAAACACTTCACAGCTGATGGAAGTATTTTAGATTCAACTCACTCAACATGGAGCATGCACACCAAGATAAACATGTACAAGCATATACTTCAGAACACTCCATAAATCCATAAAACATTGAAACATTACTCCATGCGGTCAGTTTAGTAGTGAATTGCACCCTTGGCGGAATACTGTATACTCGATACATGTTGCAAATCTTCAAACACCGGAGAAAGTATCAAAACATCACTCATGAGACTCACTCGGTTAGCTTGGTTACATCCTCATGCATCAGTATTTATGACCATTTTAGTGTTTCATCGTAATATACAGGAATATTTACCCCCAAAATTCAGTGATGGCTCACGTCACAGTATAATGCAGCCTGCTCTTCCTGCTGTAAACTGTGACCCCCGTGCCCGTTGACATCTTCACAATGTGCAGAGCACCTGGAGTAATCCTATACCAGTTGAATGCTGAATGAATTAGCTAGCTAAGTTAGCTGTTGTGAAATGTCAGGGCAGGATGGTGTTTCACCTAAAAACCCAAATACACCTGCAAAATAAAGTTCTGTCCAAATTAAAGTTGGACAGAACAGTTTCCATTTATATCTGCTATTGCTGCAGTAAATGTAAATGTATATGTATTTATTTAGAAATAGATAAAAAAATAGAAATCTGTATTTTGAAACCTAAATGTTGGCAGATATGTGTCTCCGTGACAACAAATATACCAACATCAACTTTGAGACAAGTGAAACCACTTAATTCATATGAATCATATGAATCAGTACTGTACCTTGTGCCTGTACTGTACTTGTTACTTACTAAAGTAGCAACAATGCGTGTGATCCTACTAAAGAACAAACACAATGCTGAAGTGCTGAGGCAACAATAGAATTAAATACTCAATACTTACATTTTAAGATTTCTATATCGAAATTAATCAGAAATACTACATTCTCTTTCCGAGCATGTCTTTCTCTTAATTTCATAATTTATCAAAACAGCAAAACAGATATAACAATCACTGCTGTTCTCATAGCGCAAGGGGGGGCGCACTAAATGATAATTATTATGATGGTTTTGTGTCACAGAGCTTGAGACCTTGAACAACAAAGGCCTGAATGCCTTTTGTTACAAGCTGAGTCCTTAGAACAGCTAGTAAGGTCTGAAATGTAGCGGGGGGCCAGACCCCGCTGTGCCTTAAAAATGATCAGTAAATGGATTCTTAAAATAACAGGCCAACCGGTGTTAGGCTATTAAATTGGGGTGATATGATCCATTTTTCTTGATCTGGTTAAAAGCCTTTTGCACGAGATGCAACCAGGAGGCGCAACACTGACTCAAGCAGGAACAGAGGGAATTACTGTAGTCTAAACATGATAAGATAAAGATATGGTTATATTTTTCAAGTCAGCAAGGAATAAAAAAAAAAAAAAAAGATCTCATCTTTATAAGTCTTGATAACCAGCCAATTTCGTTTAGAGCAGCAGTTCTCAACTCCGGTTCCCGGGTCCAGAGTACTGCTGGTTTTCTATTTTTCCACTCACCTGTCATCCCAATAGTCCCTGATTAGACAGCTAGGATGAAAACTACCTGGCAAAACAGAAATCTAGCAGTACTCTGGGCCCTGAGGACTGGAGTTGAGAATCATTGCCATAGAGGATGAATCACCCTCCCCATCGTATAGCCTCTCAGCCATCTTTAAACTGCCCCCGCATGAGTAAGCAATCTCTATGCACCGCCATCCCCAGTCCACAAAGCTGACTTCCACACGAGGACACAGAAGCATGGTGCTGTGTGTGAGGAATTATAATCATTCACCGGATTTATTTTCAGATGCATTTTTCCACAGTTAATGCATTATACTTATTTGTATTTTAATGTAGGCAAAATAGGTTCTGAAAGAAAATATTATCAAGATATTATGGGTAATACAATGTCATGGAATACACCAAGTTTCTGGGAGTTAATTCCTTTGGTCAACTTACCTGTTAAGTAATGACGTCACTTTTATCATCATCATCTAGCACAATGCTCAATTCTTTTTTTCAGCTTTTCTATTCATTACATAAGCCCTTCATACATTCCTTGTATGATGCTTTCAAGACTCCGCATTTTTCTTCATTTGTGGTTGCTGAGCTTCATACCTGTTTGTAGACATTTCCCAACCATATACAATGTAATGTATCTATAAACACAATACAATACAATAATGTGTTCACTTCAGTTACAAGAACAAAGGTTTGTTAAGCTAATGCTGTCAATGCTGTGCCTCTCACAGACCAGCTGAGTAGATCTCCATCATGATTACCAGCAAGATGCTATTTTCAAGAGCATTTGTTTTTATCAGCCCTGACAGCAAACTTGACCTAACTGAGGGTCGTTCACGTTTCACTGCAAACTTCTTGCCTTTTTACAAGATTACCTCTTCAGGGTGAAGGGTACCTGCGGCAGGCTAAGCAGCGAATTAGTTTGCCAAAATCTTTTTGAATAGATATTGTAATTAAAACACCAAAGTAGTTCTGGTGGTCCCTGTTGTTATAACTAAAATATTCATGAGTGAAAGTGGAGGAAGATCTGGGTATTTGGCATTCAAAATTCGATGACCTTAACCTCATATCTGTATTTCAAATATAACTAGCTAAAACGATAGTGCCAGTGTCATGCTCAGCAGCTGTTTTGTCTGTTAAGATTACTAATATCATAGCTTTTACGTATCAAACATAGCTATATCAACTGTATTGTCACAATTTTTAAAAATCTTCTAGGGTGAAAGATATCAAGAACACATACAAAATATATACAAAATACATACAAAAATTATTATTATTTATTTATTTTATTTTATTTTTTTAAATTCTACACTGCCTAGGTTAAGAAATTGTCTCCATCCTTTATTCTGACCTGAGGAAATCATGAGTACACCATGTGTAGAATCGAATGCAACATTTGTTCCCTTTTCTGGGGGAAAAAAAAAAAACAAAGTAATATTTAGGGCATTCTTGTGGCTTATTGCTTGTTGGTTATTACAGGGCTGCTTGGGCTTGCAAAAGGATTTGGGAGGTTTAGATGTGATGGTGGTGTGCATAGCTGAGCTTGGAAGGGTATGGAGAAATATGGGTGGGAGTAGTAGGTTATCTGAGTGTTAGATAAGGGCTCTTAACTGATGTAGGGAAGAAGCTGTCAAAATCTGAGAAAACGGCAAAAATGAAAATAAATGCTGAGACTTTATTATCTTTTCTTATTCAGAGTCTATCTTTTGATATTTTTGAGGACCTGTACTGTTTAATGTAATGATGATAATGCCATCTATCATAATTATCATTTTTGTACCTCTTCCTCTTGCATCCCAAAATTTACAGAAAGGTTTATAAGAAAGAAAGAAAGAAAGAAAGAATCACTGCTTAATGAAACAGAAAGCTGAAGTGTGACTTTGCAGAAGCAGTCTTACATCACCTGTATTAACAACACTTAATTTCTTGGTCTCTGGCTCAGGAACAGCGGAGATATCACAGTTTGATCTGTCGCACACTTGTCTAATGCTTTCAAAAGTAGTGCTGCAGGTGTGGGATGATGGTTCCACCTCAGGTATTCTAATTTGAAAATTGCAGCTGACTTGATTTTCCTAAGTGTTCTTCATGAATCGGGCACTACAGGCAACACAGAAAACTGTTCAAATTAAGATTTTGCACACATCAGTAATTAGGGCTCTTCTTAGTAAATACAGCCTTTTGTCATGCTTTGGCAGGATGCTGCACAAGACGTGACCATTGTTAGGTTTCATCAGAAGAGTTCTTCTTCTTTGTGAAATGCATAAATTACTGTACTACTGTACAAAAATAGTCAGGGGGGGAATTTAATGGGTTTTTTTTGTTTTTTTGTTTGTTTGTTTGTTTGTTTTGTTCAGTATGTTTGTGGCTGGGAGACATATCTACTGGCCAGGTTTTTCATCTTAAGCACTTCAGACCAATGATACTGCAAAATGCAATATTAAAATTTATTACAACATATCATGCTCTAAAATGATTCAGTAAATTCAGTTTGGTGTATCAGTGGTCTGAAGAGAATAATGTAACCACAATGTCCTGGTTTTGAATCTGAGCCAGACACTGTTGCATGTCAACCCTCTCTCTTTACTCCAAACCCTCCTGTCTCTTTCCACTTTGAACTTTCTAATGAAGGCAAAAAAAAAAAAAATTGTGGTCTTTTGTGTATTTCATATTTTATTATTTCTAGAACAGGACAGCTGATAATGATGGGATGATGAAATAATGATCAAATTTAACAAGGTAAACTAGAGGGCCTGTCATAGTACAGTAATGTCCGCCAATGCTGAACAAATCAACAAAAATGTTAATCCACAACCCTTTATGTTTGTTTGTTGTTTATCTTCCCAGTTTGATTATCTGGGGAAATGGCATGTGGATGCAATGCTGCTCAGCAGCAGGCTTTAAAGTCCTGGATGCTGGACTTTATCGCCAGCATCTGAACAACTAATGGCGGAAATCAAACAGGCTGCCGAAACATAAGCTTGTTTGTGGTTCCATCACATCCTACCTCCATGTGCAAATCTGAGAGTGGTCCTGTGTCCTCTTATCCAAAGATAATTTATTCTTGGTGAAGAAGTTGTCTGCATTCTAAGTCCAGGGTGCAGCACCTTGTCCTCTTTATTGTTCAAGCTTGGCAGACATGCACTTGGTTCTTTATACCATTGTTTGTACTGAGGGATGCATCATTGTCTAACCTTGTTACAAAGTATCATTTCAGATCAAATGGATACCACTGTAAGAACTAGATGAGTGCACTCAGTAGAGTGCAGATCTCTGCCAGGTGTGTGTGGGGACACAGTGTCTGTATAAAGTAGAAAGTTGTTATTGCTTTGTGCCACAACTCGTAGAGAGGGTGAGAGGGGTTTTCTGTGATGGCATTGATTTGTCCCTCGTCCAAAGACCCGAGAAGATTAGGCAAATTACTCTGCTGACTTATAAAACAGTGAAGGCTGTTTTGGGGCTTGTGTCCATAGAGTGTTTTTTGGTGCCAGCCTATTTTTTTCAATTGTTCCCAATGAGAGAGCATATGCGGCAGCATGCGGCCGTCTAGAGAAAAAAGAGCTGCACCCAGCATCTTAATTCAGAGCTCTCTGACTTTTTTGTGTGGCTGCTTCTAGTTGAAAATCCCTGAACTTTTCAGAAAGGCGCTGGTGTCGTCACTGTTGCTCCTTTTCAGGCAGCCAATCATATATTAGATGGGGCGGAACTCGTCACTATGGGACCGACTCGTCACCCAGGTGATAGTTGTAACTTTGTACAATGGCGGTTAAGGCATGTTCACACCGGACGTGGAAGCGATCTGAAGCGTGAATTTGCGTGTAAACCGGTGTTTGTGTTCACACCAGAACGTAGTTCTCCACACCAGTGCACAAGAGAAGCCTCTCTCTTCCTCTCTCTCTCTCTCTCTTTCTCTCTCCAACACAACTGACACCAACACAACTGACAAATGTGTGGAATAAGTATGTAATTTAATGTTTAGAGAGAGAGGGGCAGGAAAATCAGAAGGGTTGGCAGGTGTTGGGTGCAGATTTGATGATTTCTAGTATATTTTCAATGTGTTTTCTTAAGAAAATTGCTCGTGGTGCACGGAAAAAATATACCAGATGTCAAAATTATCACTGTAGATTGTGAGCTGGTCGCGAAGCTCAGCACCACGTCCAGTCTGAACAGTGTAATGGTACGTGACCACAGGATGCGTCACATCCACATTTCCCATTCATTATCTACATATGTAAGCAGCTGTGCTATGGGTTGTGGTAGCGTCGCATTGCGTTTCGAGAGATGGGGCATTATGTTGGCGGCTTCTCATTTACATAAAGTTGAGGTCTAGGGTACTTTATGCAAATCATGCGGACAACTAATGGACAACTAACTGTTGTCCATCTAAAATGAAGCCAGATTGAGCAAATGCATGTTTCTCACTTCAAATGTTTTCAGTAACACATTTCAGTGAACTATTTTCATAATAGAAGTGAAAGGTTCCAAAACAGCGCCATGTTGGTCCAGTTTGAAATCCGGGAGAAGACAGCCCACGAGTGAAAGCTTTCATCCAATCAGATACAACTAGGAAGTGTTTGCAAGGTTGTAGGAGGATGCGTAGCTTGTATGTTTTCACTGTTGGCACGCCCATCAAGCGTCCAAAGCTGAGAAGCACTTCACACAGACAAACAGACACACAGACAGATGACCAAATGCATGATCTCCTGACGGTGATAAATGAATGGAAAGAGTATTCTGTATGAACTGGTGCAGCATTCCATAGTGCAGCATTCCATAATAGTGCATTACTTTGTTGGCATTTGGGTGTATAATGGATATTTTTGTTTACTAAGGAGAGGAATGCAAACCTTCTTTCAGTGTTCTACAGTTCAACCTATCATTCATTCATGCATTCATTCATTCATTTTCATTACCCACTCATTTCTCTTCAGGGTCACAGGAGCTAGAGCTTATCCCGGCATAAATCGTGCTTAAGATACTGGAAGGAAAATCCTTTGGACAGGCTGACAGTCCATCACAGAGCTGTTTTAGTCAACAGATGATATTTATTCAAATTAGTATAGAAATCAAGTTGATTCTTTTTAGCAGTAACAGCATGTCTTGCCTGAAGAGTCACCTCTAATGAGAATAACATGCCTCTTGTGTTCTGATTATCAGCTACAATCAGTGAGAGCATAGCAGGCCAAATTCATTTAAATTTTTTTCTATGAATAACAAAATATCTCTGAGCAATTTGTCACACTGTTTCTAAATACAGCACATCTGAGATAAAACAACAGCAAAAATCAAAAGCAGACCCTCTCATTTGTATTATACAAAATGTCTAGAATGCCAGTAATATTTGAGGACAGGCTTTGATGAGGATGCTGGTGAATCTTTCTGGGCCGCTCTAGCAAAAACTGCTCTGGAGCTCAATTCCTATAACATTGGGAGTCCAAAATCAATCCATACTGATACCCAGTGCAGATGTATTTCTCACCTATAGTACCTGTATATGCATCTACTCATGCACACAACACACCCACACACACACACACACACAAACACACACACCAGGCTTAGAACCTATACCCACAGCTCAGATCCAGTGAAATCCACCTTTTTTTCATGTACTCCTGCCTCTGCCCTCGTTGTCTCTGCAAAGCCTCCTCAGCCTCCATTTCCCAGCTATTCACACATGTTTAGAAGAGAGATAATGCAGCACATCCACATCTGAGTAAAAGGCTAAACATGTTTTTTTTTGTTTTTTTTTTTTGAAATTTTCAGATATGTCCTCCACAAATTATACCATTACTACAATGTACAACAACATATTATTGGTACACTTAACAAAATGTTGAAAATCCTAAATACTTAAATACCTAAATACTCTCCATTCATGATGTGTAGAGGAGTCACATCTGTCAAAGCAGGATTTGCTCATTATAAGGTGGACCAGCGGATAAAAGCTTTTCATTTAAATGTAAATCAGAAGGGTAACAAATCTGTTATAGTCATTTGAATAAGGACTGTTCTCTTTGCCTTCTGTGCCATGCATTTGACTCTTAATCCCAGTCATGGTGGTTTTACCCTTTCTCATTCTGGCCAAGGAGATACCAGTGTCTCAAACCCACAGTGACAACAGATTAGGCCTGGATGCTGGTGGACAATGCTCTGAAGACTCTAATTCATGGTGCAAATTTGAAATCCATATTTTAATAAGCATCTCTATGAATGGGGGGCAGCCTGTTATTAATCAGTTGTGGCCCAATAGTCCAGTTTCTTTTAAAATGTAAATCTATCTGGAATCCATTAGTCTGCCCGGCTGCACATCTCAATAAGATTTCCTCTCAATCAGCTTCAGCATGCTTCCTGGTTGGAATAATTGCACCGTCTTTAAAAGGAAGACTTTATCTGCTGGCAGTGACAGTGCATGGTGTGGGTATAAACATTCTACTTTAATTTCCATTCCTCACTTGTCTGTCTTAGCCTGTTTCACTGTTTAAGCCACTGATGAGTCAGGGATAGAAAAATATTCTGAGCTAGGAACAGAGCCACTCATGTTTTTGACACTGTCACTTTCTGCAAGGGATCTTTTTTGAGCTCTCATAAAATGTACTGTATCATACTCTCGGCGACAACATTTTTAGATTTCAGACATTATTAGCCATTTGTGCCTCATTGCCTCATAAAAGAGAACTATAACAAGTTACTTTTAGGAGTTATTGTCGGATTTCCCTTATTAACTTTTAGCATAGTAGCTTGATGCTGGATGCAGTCCCTAGAGATCAAACTGCACTCCCCTGGGCTCCTGAGAGTTGGTTGATTTTCTCTGTCCCTGCACAGTGATTCTTATGCTGCATGAGTTCCTCCCCGGGCCACAATATATTGGTTTGAGAAACACCGGTGAGGAGCTCAGCATCACTGTCAAAGAGACAGAGGCTGTGATATGCAAATTAAGTGATATACTTTGGAAACTTTAAACTACAGTATTCAGGAGGGCCATGAGAACAGCATTTCTTGAAAAAGCCTGTCAGTGTGCTACTTCAGTGAATTCATTGCTTATTTTTGTAAATTTTTTTGTAAAATTCTTTTTTCTGGATATTGCTGTAATAATGTTGATCCAGTCATCATATTTGTAATATGTGCAGTATATGATTGCACTGTTTCATTTAATTATTTACTCTCAATACTTAATTTATGTGTATGTGTACATTACACACACACACACACACACTCACACACACACACACACACACACACACACTTAAGCAGGACACATTTATCCATTCAAATTCCCAGACTAGCCTCTTTAAAAGAGCACCCTAAAGGTAGATGGAGAGTGTGTTTTCCTTTGGTTCTGTTAATGGGGTTATTGATCATTCTGGCATCTGCGACATTTCTATAAACCAAATGAAGGCCCTGCTCAAAGTGTGCTGCATCAGAGCAGAAATGCATTTAGATTACTTCATTCCACACAACCTACTCAGAGATAGCTATCTCCTATATTCACTGTGCCCTTTATAGGATATCTTTTGAATGTCCAAGATGAAATGTTTTGAAGAAAAGCCCTTTTTAAAACTTGAAATGCTGCTGTTTTCTTTCAAGGTTGGCTTGATGCCCTTGGAACTCTGCTGTATGGCACAGCTATTTAAAAAAAGGATTCTTAAAGGGAAATTTTACATCAAAATGCTATCAACAATTAAGAATTCTGGTAATACCTTGGAACATAATTGTAATATAGTTTTAAAAAATGTTGCCTCAGTACATGTTCATTAATGTGAGGGTGTTGAATAAATTCAGACGTTCAGAAAATATTTCATGTGTGATAATGTGATATAGCAAAGCTGATACCAACAGTTTGACAGCTCTCAAGGGCAGTAAGAAAAATCTTAAGGTGTTTCTGATACACACTTTTTACACTTCTCTCATAAAGTAATTATCAGTTTCACAAGAACAGATTTTTTTCTATGTTAAATAGAAACTATATTCAGCACACTATACGCTGTGTGTGTGTGTGTGTGTGTGTGTGTGTGTGTGTGTATTTTTTTTTTCATTTTTTAGGGTCGTTGGAGGTGGTAGGGGGTAGGTATAGGGTAGTAAATAAATAAATAAATAACCAGATTTATTTTTATTTTTACTGATGACAAAACACCAACCTCAATTTATCACAGAAACACTGCAGTTTAATACTGTGGTACAAAACACATATCAGTTTATATTAACTGCAGTAAGTAGCAGATATACATGTAAATGGACACTGTTCAGTCCAACTCTGCTTAAATTTGCAGTCCTGCCCTGACATTTTGTCAACAGCTAAGTTAGCTAGCTTGTTCATTCAGTATTCAATTGGCCCGCCTGCCTGTGTAGAGAATAGCTGCGCACACGCCCCTTGAACTGGGTTGTGGGTTGCCAGGTTGACAGATGGGTTGAAATTGTACATAGTGTGTGGATTTTGTGTGTAGATTGTGTTTCATAGACGATCTGGCGACTTGGGTAAGTCAGACAAACATACAAAACTTACGGATCCATGCATAATGATTAAATTTAAGGGCCATGCAAATTACAGGAGTTTCCCGAGAGGCATCAAAATGGGAGGGCACTGGGAGATGACCTTGAAATTCGGGAGAAACCTGGGGAAAATGGTAGTGTTGGCAGGTATGACTGCAAACATTTTTTTAACTTACGTCAGTACTACACAGTACAACTACTGCGTGGTGTGTTACGCATACAATAACAGAAGATACTAGCTCCAAGCAGGGTTCGAATTACACAGTGGTTTTCAGGGAAGCCCTATTTACCGGTGCACTGCTGAACATGTCACATGCACGTGCATATATGGACCCACTCAGTCGCATGTTACAGGGTTGCAGCGAAAAACAGCTGTTACATACAATTAATACTGTCAATAAAACGTCACTTCATACAGAGAAAATCTAGCCATGCAGGTACCACAAAGGGAGAGAAAAACAACTCACCATCACTCAAGCAACAACATCATAAAAAAACTCCACACAGTGAATCGGCCAATAGTTTGCGCGACGCTTCTGAACAGACCAGACATAGGCACACCACAGGCCTAAATAAAATGACAATCCATACCACACGTTACAGCATACAGAATGCAGGATACCAGCACAAATGCATTCCAGTGAATAACTAAAACAAAAATGCTGCATTTTTTTCCCTGAGCACTAGAGGGAGACAGTGACTCCATTAACCACTATTCTATAATTTAACTTAATATTACAGAGTTTATTAAAGATAGTGGCATCAGCTGAGCACTGAGCCCGTGGCTACAGAAGCCAGCAAGGACATACTCTGTTTACTCTCTCGCTTCATGGATTCTGCTACTGTATTAACATTTTCGGGAATGTAATGGGAGGAGCAGCAGGCTGGTCGGCAGAGCGCCTCTTGCCTAGCTGAAGTTAGCCAGCATGTCCACAAAGCATTCCATTTACACTTTCTATCAAGTTATCATCGATAGAGTCAAAAGGTGGTGATTCGACAGGCAAACAGTAGCTAAAATAATCCTGACATACCAGATTTTTCCTGACAGG
>OMKZ01046983.1:12878-23151 GCA_900302535.1 Neoniphon sammara | reverse complement strand
GCCCTTGCCAAAGTGCCGCTCTAGGCAATTGCCTAGTTCGCCTATATGGACACGCTAGCACTGGATACATTTACAAAAAGTTTTACAGACAACATTTCATTCTACATGATGCCCAGTCAGTTGAATTGGCCACAGGTGGACTCAGATCAAGCAATGCAGACATCTCAAGAACATCAAAACAATTCCGCATGCACCTTAATTCAATTTGAATCATGACTTCTCAGGGGCTGAAAACTCACAGCTTTTGTTTTTTTAATGTGTAAAAATGTGTAAATACAAAATTCAATTTAACAGTATGGGTTACTGAGTGTAGATCACTAACAAAAAGTCCAGAAATGGATTTCAGGCTGTAACACCTTAAACTGGAAAACAATCAAGGCAGTTGAATAGTTTCTGAAGGCACTTTACAAGGCTTTGGGACAATCATTTGGCTACAAACACTTGATTTATAGTGCACAATTTGTTTGGGAAAATTTGATGGTCACTTTATGGATGTTTTGGACCTCTGAATGACCACACCACTGTCTCTCCAATTGTTTGGAAGAAGGCGGAGATGGAGCTCTAGGGGGTAGCTTGCTGTGGGTCATGCAAACTTTAATTGTTCTTCACAGCGGACAAATTTAGACGGCATTTTATTATGATTAGAAAAAAAATGAAATTAGTAATTTGCTCTGTATTTATTGCATCGACAAAGGCATCATGGGTTAGTTGTCACAATAAGAAGAAACATGGTTTGATTCCTTGACCTTTCTGTGCAGACGATTGTGTGGGTTTCCTTTGTGTGTTTTGGTTTTCTCTCAAATTCCATGACATTCCAAAGTTAACTGGATTTTAGAGTATCGGTTGCCCATATAAATGTGTCAGTGATTGGCTTTCTATCTGTGATAGTCTTTTGATGTATTGGTGACCACTGCCTTCTGCCCACTATATGCTGGGACATGTTGCAGCCTCTCTGGATTTGAAAAGGAGCAAGCAGGTAAATGACTGAATGAAGGCTTTAATTGAAGTTTCTCCAAAAATCAATTAGTCTTTTGAAGTATTTCATTATTATGGCATATAATATTTTTTTACCAGTGTCCAAAAATGAAACACAATGTACATATTTTTGCAAAGTGAAATGCTCAGCCAATCCCAGATATTTTATTCAGTTCATGTGAGATTTGATTCTTCTTGTGCCTTCACAATGTGAGAAATAGCTGTAGGAACTGTACATTAGGATATGAATTTAAGTCTTTTAAGTCTTTTAAATTCCATTTGTAAGCCATTATCATCACTCATTGAATCATTTTTAAATATTGTTTTCAGATGCAGAGGAGGAAGTATGACCATTTTTACTGCATTGACTGACAATGTATAGAACCACTATCTAATCCTTGTACAGCTTGAAACCCATGAAAAGATTAAACAGTAAGTGAAGTCAACAGTAGATATAATCTGGAAAAGGCAGACACAAGGAGGCCGTACAGTCTCAAAATATATCGGCAGGCAAAACAAGGCTACTGTCTCCCAAAATCACCCAAAATGCAGAAGAGCCTGAAGGGTTGGGTTTCTTTTCTGTATACAACTTTATAACTGTTGATGTATAAATAAATATGATTACTTATTGAACTCAATTGTTAGCTTCTCAAATATGTATGAATCCAAGTTACAACATGATGTAAAAAGGCATACATACAAACAAAAAGCTGTGCAAGAGCATCATCTGCCCCAGTGTCTAACCAAGTCACTATCAGATATACACCAGATGTTTTGCAATTTGGAAGCTCAAGAAAGCAGCATAAGCCACACAAATAATTCTCCAATCACAGCAGAGATCGGGGAGAGGGGGGTCCTGTAGAGAGAGTCATTTAAGAAAAGTCAATTTTGTATTGTATGCCTCGTTAGGGTAAAAGGATTCATTTTCTTTAGGGTAAGAGTGCAGATGTTAACAAACTACTTAGAAAGGTAGGAGCTAATTGATACATGAGTGCAGGAAGCAGCAATTCCAGGCTTCTCAAAATCTTTAGAATGTGCAAACATAGCTCCAAATTTATTCAAACAGCAGAAGGGAGATTTCCATGTTTTATTTCAAGACCTGAAAAAATGCATTTGGCTCAGTACTACACTATCTTCTGTGGGAAGCTTTCGATTCTTTGGGAGCTATAAATGTCAGCCAAAAGCTGGATCAAGCCTATTTCCAAAACAGACAAACATGCTTCACAACACTGAAGTTTATGACGGCGTGGTGATGGAAATTGGTATCATGGCAGGATG
Source organism: Neoniphon sammara (assembly GCA_900302535.1). Taxonomy (NCBI): domain Eukaryota; kingdom Metazoa; phylum Chordata; class Actinopteri; order Holocentriformes; family Holocentridae; genus Neoniphon; species Neoniphon sammara. Next base: position 20,898 of record OMKZ01046983.1, on the reverse strand, counting down.
CACAATTTTTCCTCTAGCATTAACAATGGCAGTGGAAGTAATCATGAGGGCATCAAAGTGGGTTGTGGGTGGGAAAGGCAGCAGGGGGGATTTCCATCCTACACACTAGAAACAAATACAAAAATCTGACTACAGCAGCACCCTAAACAAAAAAGGCTGTTTGCCAAGTGACTGATGAAAATGCAGTTCTTGCAGGGAAGTAGTGTATTTAAAGAAGTAGTATTTTTAAAAGATAATTCCGGTATTTTTAAACCTGGGCCATATTTTCTTGTTATGTTTAGGCACCAAAACTACTTGCTTAAGTTTAGGAAGAGGTTCAGGTTACAGTAAGGACCATCGTCATCATGGTCACAATAATAAACATGCAGAAACGGACACGATAACAAAACCTAAACACACCGAAATGAACACCAGTCTCCCTTCACCTGCAAATCAAACATGGGTGTCTGTGAAAGTCCTGTGTTTTGTTGACCCGTCCACCACCCCATCCCTCCTTCTCAATTTGTTGAGGAGGAGTTTGTCAATCTTGTTTGGCTGCAGTCTTGAAGCTGCAGCAAGAGGCACCCATAGTGAGGACACTTTTTTTCCACATTAAAACACTACATGGCTGTATTTGTCTGGAAATAAGGTTAAGGTTAGGGTTATGTTTAGGGTTAGGGTTATAGCCACAAACTTTAAGTGTGTTCAGCAAGGAAAAACAAAGGTCCTCTTGCTGCAGCTCCAAGGCTGCAGCCAACCCTTCTCAAGTTTGTCACTCTTTAAACTACGCCACTTACCGTCGGTATGGGGCACTAATTTTAAAAACACTTTTGTGAGTTGTTATTGTAGACCAGGAGCAAAAGACCTATGGGGTCATTTTTGGGGGGAGGATGCTCTGGATTCCACATGATGGCAATCAGATGGTCTCTAAAGGCTACTGCCACAGGTATTTCACACATGCACAACTCAACAATAATAAAAATCCTGCATTTGCTTAGTGATTTCAGCGGACCTAGAGGGATTTCAATGTAGATGCTGCAAAGGTATATGCCTACTGGCATAAAAAAGGGCAATGACCTTATCACTGCGATATTCAAATTATCTGAGCTCATAAAAATTTATTAAATTCTCCTTTGCACATACTGGTCAAATACGGCAAGACATTTGTCACTGAGTCTACCCTGCCAAGACAAACCCTTTCAGATTAGCAGAAAGGGCTTGGTGAGGGAAAGATCTCATTGCCATTGTATTGCTACATAATATGATTATTTTATCATATTCCTAGGAATACACAAAGAACTATAGCTATAGTTACAGTTATAAGCTATATCCACAACTGCAAAAAAAAAAAAAAAGTCTTTGGAAAAACCCTGCGCTGAACATAGGCAGCTTACAAAACCTACTTGTGCAATACTGCTGCAGCCAGTAGATGAAATAAGGATTTGATGTTTTGTAGCTACTCGGTGCTGTTTGTAGCAGACCCCCCTTTTAGAGCGACCCTAAACAATTAAGTTTGTTATTTGAGGAACACGCACAGCAACATGACAACAAACCACTTTGTTGAATATGTTTGTCCTCACAGAGAGAGCACAAATCTGTGTCATTCATGAGAAACCCTACAAATGAGCTTTAGCATCCTGCCTGCTTTGCATTAAATTAAACATCACCAGGCTCAGAAACTCATTTCATGGCACATTCCCACTTCTACTTGGCCAATATGGAACTTTTCTCTGTGCTGCCACACTCAGTCCTGCAGCTTGCTCACTCTGAGCCATTTATCATCCATACTTGACCTCTCACTTTGCTCGAGAGGCCCAAAGTACACTGCACATTGACCTTTATGAGGGGATTGTTCACACCTCAGTCTTTTTCTCATATGCAATCAGTTGAGGGAAACCTCAGAACAAATATCAAACTTGTGTACTGCAGGTATCTAGTGGAAATTTCTATCTATCTGTCACAGTTAAGCAGGCAGGTGGACCCAGGCACAGGAGACGACAGGTACAGGAAATGAAAAAAAAAATATTTGTTTCCAGACTCCCAGTTTACAGGCAGGCAAAGGCAAACAGAACTCATTCGCTAGAGCACAAGGAGCAAAGATTACAGCTACAATACTGGATAACCTTGATAAACTGACAAAGAACAATGGGAACAGACAGGTATAAATACACAGAGAACTAATCACAAGAACAAGACACAGCTGGAGTGGGGAGGCACTGCAATATGGAGGGAAACACTAGGATTGGCTAACAATGGAGGCAATGAGGGTGTGGCAGGCAGACTAACATAATACAGAGCAGGTATGCAGGGGAAGGCAGGCTGGGCAGGGCTATGGAAACACAGGAGGGACACAAAAACCAAAATACAGAAAACAAGAAAAAAAAAACAAATCAGAGCATATTCAAATACACAGAGTGAACACAGGAATCACACAGTCTATCTATCTATCTATCTATCTATCTATCTATCCATCTATCTATCTATCTATCTATCTTTCCATCTGCCTGTGTTAAACTTGGCTGAATGAGCAATAAAGTGTTTAGTGCTTGTGAGCTGAGATAAGCACACCCAGCAGTGATTTATTACCAAAACTGCCTGTCAGTTTTCAGATGTTTGAGGATGGGGGTAGAGTTTTCTTGGAGACATTTGAGAATCAGACCTGCAGCTTCAGCTTTTTGATGTGCAACATCTGCTCTTGAGAAAAAGTGGAATAAGCCTTAAATAAAGCAGTATTTTGGAAGAACAACGCAACCATTACTGCTTTCTGCATTACAAAGAAGTGTTTGGAAAATCATGATGTCGTCTCACTTTTGTCAGACTGCACCATTATTTCAACACTACATGTAACACTGTGGCCTTTTATTGGTCTGGTGAATGGAGAACAAATTCTCACAATATTGCATGGTGTACTAACACTGAAAAAGCACCTTGGTATGTCAGTGCAAGGCATACCATAGACAGAAGATCATTCAAATTACATAAATATATACTAGTGCAAATCTTTCCTTTTGTGGGTGTACATACAAGCTCCATTCAGGTGGTTGCAAACAAATGTGTTCAAATGTGTTGTAAGAGTCAAGGGCAAATGACTATTGAAAGGAATGCATAAAACACACTGACTTGCTCAAGTTTAAACCTCTTTCACTGGAATTTTTTGGCCTTATATCAAAGACTTATATGTTTGATCACAGCCTTAGTCTTCAAAGCTGAGTAAATTGTCACTGTTTTGCAGAGGCCTGTGCATCTTTACCGTACTACTGCACTGGAACATGACTCGTTACATTATTCTGTCAGTTCTCATATGGTGTAACACTATGACCCTGGAGAGACAGATGCTCCACCTATTCCATTATCGCTCCACATATTTGTAACCTCTGACCTATCTTTTCAGTGTTTATAGATGCTGAAATGTTGTATCAAGGTAACAATGTTCCCATCGAGGTCTTTTATTCAGCGGTACCCACCTCTGTCTGGCTGTTTTTGTGTGCATAAACAACATTAATTTCACTCCAATGGTCTTTTGTTGATGCAGGCAATATAGGCAGAGCCACAATACGCATTTCATAAATTAGTAAATGCCTTTTAGTCATAGACGATTGATTTCTCACACAAAAAAAAAAATCTCGGCGTCATTATTGAAGAAAACGAACACATTGCTACGTTATAGCTCATCACACTTCTGACAGCAATTCATGAGTTAAATTGATTTAGTTCAGTCTTGGTTTCCATTGTGAGATTACACAGAGGATATTACAGAAAGGCTGTTTTCCATCACCGAGAAGACACAGAGTCTCCTAAGCAGATGGAATTTTTAATTAACACAATGCCACTGACTCTGTTAAAACACAAGATAGCCTTGTGGGAGCAATCACACAGGATTACTCTAATATGTTGTTGAGTTTTGTACATTGCAGAAGTTGATAATGTACTTGGCGCACAATGTATGGGTTAAATTATGAGGAAAATTTATTTCAAATTTGTTTCCAGGACATGTTTAGTCATTAGCATGATGATTTATGATAACATTTTACTTAGATTTAATGTAATTGTCGCAATTTTGTGGCAATTAAGGGGGCTTTTTATTTACTTTTCATCAAACTCAACAGTCATTTACATGAGGTATTACATACAGCCTGAATATAGGGTTTCTTCCACTAGTGCAACAGAGCGGTTTCCTGGAAGCGAGCCCAAAGCTCTCACTCACAGATGCTGTGTGTGTGAACAGAGCTGAACAGAGAGCTCCCAACACAGAGGTAAACTGAGGGCAATTGCTCAGTGTGAGCACTGTAAAGCAACTCATCAGCAAAACAGCAGCCTCCCACTCCAGGACAGCAACCTGGTGTGCTCAGGTCATGCTTTTCAAGAAAATTACAATGGAGGAGTCTGCAATCTGTGAGGTATCAGTGGAGCATAATCTTATTCATCAACCCGCGCATCCCCAAGAACTAACTGCACCTGCCCTTGGGAGGGCATGTGTGCAGGGTGCAGCTAAGTGTTGCTATGTCTAAATTATGTTTGGCGTAGACACAATCCTAACATGGACTACACACAGCTACGATAACTGCACGATTCACTGCAACATGCGGCATGTGAAAATTTTAGACATGCTACATGAAAATTTCAACACACTACATTCACACCAGTGTTTGTAAAATAATGTTATTGCTCTACATGACTTTTTAAGTTACCATTGTGTCACACCACACAGAAGCAAAAGTATTCTTTTTCCTGTGCTGACAATTTATATTTTGCCAATTTCTGCTCAATAAATTCATCATTTAAATTAAATACCGATGCAGAAAATTTTTTTACCTCTTTAACTGTTTCAATTCTGTTTTTGAAAACAAACAACTAGACAAGAGATTCTGCATACAGCTCAGGCAGTGCAAGCCATATGCTTGGATGCAAACTTATATGTCATGTTGTGATATTCTGCAAATCTTACATTTCTCTGTAAATCTATTGTGCAAAGGCACAATGGTCAATGAGACACTCTTTCAGTTGTCCCTCCATTACACAGAATTATGCATATGCATATGCAATATTAGCCTGCGCAGATGACCACAAAATTATACAAGTGAACATGCTGTCACCCACAAATGATGCAGGCACCCCTTGTGCCAATTAATAACAAGATACATGTTTCCTGTTTCATTAAAATTTAACCAATGATGCAGCAATTATGGGCTGCACAGCGTCCCCATAAAGCCAATCAGTGTGATTTTTTTGAACACCAAAACAGTGCAAAAAGAAACATCCATCCAGCTTTCATCAAAATTGGACAGTGGTGTCTGAGATATGACCTGTGATATCACATTTAACAGAAAGGACAGATACAGACCAACCCATAATCCCCACTCCCTCTTTTAAAGCACAGGGGTCAATTAACAAACAGCAACCACACTGGGTAAACACATCTCTCTGTACAGCACATCATTACAACAGGGTATATTTAAAAACCCAACTCTGTTCTAATTTAATTATTTCCTTCTATAACACCTTTGTCAACAAATTTCTCTTTTTAAACTAAAGTCTTCTAAATAATAAACCCTTATGTACAGGGCAGTGGCTAGACTTCAGCACCCCGACAGGATTAGATCGTGATTACTCTGCCCTGTGTTGCTTTTTACTTGACTTGGCTAATAGCTGGGCTTGATGGTAGGATGCACAACATGTCCCTATGGGTCATGTCAGTTTCAGTAGGAGCTGGTCTTGATCAGACTTTTCTGCTTGAAGCCTGACAGGCAGAGGTTTGGGACAAGACTGTTCAGAGATATTGCCACTGTATTTTGGTATCATTGAAATTCTGGGGCTGTCATGAAGTAGGTCCATGCAACTCCATCATAGCCTGCATGGTATAGCGTGTACAATGATACCCTGAAGGATTTCAAATGCTCTCTACCTCCTCTCTTCATCTGGTCACGAGTGTACAGCGTTACCATAAAAACTAAACAGTACCATTACTTTTAACAAAGAATAAAGGTAATATTTGTTTTTACTGGTCATTTGACTATAAACTGTGCTGTTCTTTTTATTTTTGTTGTTAAAACTGTTAATTCCATGTAATTCAGCCTTTGCATTGCAAGTCAGAGTGTAACCCAGTAGTGTGATCAGTGAGTCGGGTTTCCTCTGGATAACTTTTGCTGTTTTTACGGTGTTTTGTTTTCGTTTTTTTTGTTGTTGTTGTTGTTGTTGTTTTTACACAAGGATAGTATTGACTTTAACTGTGGACAGTTTTCTGTGACCTTTTTTCTCTGGGATTCCAAACCTTGCAAGGATGATTTATAGCTTGGCAATTATTGCTTAACTTGTGGTGTTGGTGAGATTCATGTTTTCTCTCCAGTTTGAGTAGCACTCATTCTCCCTTTGCACATACAAAAAACAGAAAAACAACTCTTTTCCAGCCTTTACCATGAGAGCTCAGGCAATGGTGTTGTGATGAAAGGTGCACAGTGCTGACAGGGTCTGTGCTTGCTGCAGAGAGAGCACATTTTTTTCTTTAAGAGCTTGGCTGAATTTGGACCACCAGATGGCATCTCTGCATCTCTCCCGACACTTGATTAGGCTCCGGTGCCTGTGGTGTATCCTCTCCAGAATCACAGCCCTCATGCAGAGTACAATCAATATCTGATTCCTTCGCTTTAGTACTTTGTTATGTTAACTTGAATGATTTTTCACCATGAAAAGCTCTAAGGCAGGCCACTAACTTAAACTCAAAAATTTAAGTACACCTAAATGTAGATGTCAAAAGACCTGCAATTACCAGTGAGTGAGTGTGAAGATCTATCCTTTATAAATACATCAGCTTCAAGACAAAAGGAATGATGCATTTTGGAAGTGTTCTGGCATTTAAAAGCATTACAGTGACTGGCCTGATCGAGTGTTATAATTAAAGCTCAAAATGTCTAAATTTGAAAGGCCCTTACTCATACAAGTCCAGTTGGCACATAACATAATACAAACATTCAACTATCCCTATAAACACATTCGGCTATACTTATAAATTATACTGATTGGCCTAATGGGGTTGCTATAATTAAAAGTCAAAACTTTAAGCTCAAATGTGATATGTCAGACAACACTGGTGTGAAATTTTGACAAAATTTGGTGGTATGCTGCATTTTGGCACTGTGTTCTAGCTTTTTAACACTGATCAGCCTCATTGGAATTCTATAATAAAATGTCAACTTTCAAACTCTGAAGAGCCGTACACCGGTTTGGTTTTGATCTGACTTGGAGGGGTGCTGCATCTAGTTACTGACTGACCCAAAGGATGCCTGCATAATTTGTGGGGGATGACACTTGTTTACACATTTTTAGCAGAAATTACTTACTTTAGACAATTTACAACAATTTTACATCAATCCAAAGGCTCATGTCAATAATTTTAACTGCTTTGGTGACCTGTATCAGTTTAGAGTAGAGATGATTATTTTTTAATCTTTTTTCAATTTTGTAGCTCTTAAAGAGAAATGTGTTCTCTCTGCAGCACAAACCACAAAGTAGCAAACTTACTTTTGAACTTAGGCTACAGTGCTGTGGCATTTTTATTTACTCAGAAGCATTATGGGGGACAAAAAAAATACATTATCTAATTCTAGACATAATTTTACATTTTTTTTATTTGCTGACAATGATAATAACCTTATGCAGAATGAAATGTAACATAAATGTTAGAATTTTGTATTTAATATGTATTAAATTATGTTAAAAGGGTCATTCTGCTGGCTCAATTTGCAAAGGTGCATATCGTGAGCACACAAATGTCCTGACTTTGAATCTGTTCTGGAACCCCTGTTGCGTGTCATCCCCCAGAAAAGGCCTTTGCTAAAATGTTCTGTGCTTCATCCGGAAAAGCATTAATACTGTATGTGGATATTGTATGTGTCGCTCTGCCGGGTTTTCTTGATTAAGCTGGCCTCAGGGCAGATAAAATCCTTAAGTCACAAAATTTGAGTGAAATGAAATGCAAAAATGGCTGAGGTGAAAATTGTTATTATAAAAGTATCCTTTGACAATACATGGCTATACATGATATAAA
>OMKZ01046983.1:1884-12788 GCA_900302535.1 Neoniphon sammara | reverse complement strand
ATTCCTCTTTACCTATTAACCCCAATGTTACAGGCATCAAATAATTAATATCACCTTCTCAACAAACACCTCTGTGTATGTGTGACAGAACAGGAACCAATTTGTGATGATGTCCTCAGAGGCAGAGGATCAAAATGGCAGCTCTGGGACTGTGAGCTACTAAAGCGGTGTGTGATGACAGATTTTCATGTTAAAAGCTCAAAAAGGCTAGAGGAACCAGTGCTTGTCAAACACTGCCACGCAGATGCATGACCTTCGGTGTCAACCCCTGCTTTAATACTAAAACAGCATAGCGAAGTAAGCTAGTTATGAAATGTCAGCCAGTAGGTAAGCGCCACTCACTAGACATAGAGTTATTTGGGGAAATAGGCAGATTGTGAACCAAAACTTCATCCTTGAACTTTGAGGAGGTTGCCTGCCAGTGACTGTCAGTCTGGGGATAGGGAGGAAACATCAAAAATGGGAACGAATGGCAGGTTTCTGGTTAAGGACCTATGATCTCAAGGCTCTGTATACCGTACAATGACTGACATCACCTGAATTAGCCTGCTTTGATTACCCCATGCAGAAGGGGAGCACAGTTTCCTGTAAAGATCTGGTGTCGGTTCATCTGATCTTCATCAAGTATACATCCACACAAATGTTGACAAACCTGACCAGTCTATCTCATTGAATGTTAATCTTTAAAACATCTGAAGATGGCGTTCTGTGCTATGGTGTCCAGAATCATTATTGTCAGATTCAAGACTCCCACAGGCAGATGAATCTAGGGCGCTGTTAATAATATACAAACAAGCAAAAAGCTGCTGTAACGCTCCCAGTGCAATTTTTGTCATGTTCTCTGTGCATCTACACTTTGAGCATACTGACCTGGATGCCAAAGGAACATGTAGACAGAGAGCAGCAGTGTTGTGCATACTATCAGACCTCCCCCCACTGATCTCATTGTGTGTGCAGGAGGGAGACTGACTTGAGGTCACAGCCCAGTATTGACTGCTCTTAGGATGTAATAGAGGACAATGGGATGGGATCAAGGAAATGAACACTTGCTGTGGCTTCCACTTGTACTACAGCTACAGTTAAGAACAGTGTGTAAATCCTTTCCTCTTTATGTGTCTTTTTTAAGTCCTGCTACAGATAAGGCAGTATGCAATCTGGCATAGACAACCTTACTGAAAATTTAAATGAAGTCCCGTTGATAAAACCTCTTTTTTTTGTCACTCAATACAATGTTGAATAAGATGCTCTTAATGTCAAAGTCAAGATGAATCAAATCAGCTATACGGTATTTCTAAGCTTGAACACACTACAAAATGCTAGCAGCAGAGAAGAATAACTATTTTTCTACATTTCAAATAAAGCCATAGGTAAAACGAGAAGTGGATCGAAGTGTGAGCAAAATGAAGGCTGCTTCAGGCTAAACTGGTGACTGCAATATGATGGGTAAGTCAGACGCATACTCATGCTTGTGAGAAAAAAAAACATAAAATTCATAGCTTTCTCATCCAAAACTAAAAGGATCCCACCATTCACTTGTTTCATCCATTACTATAATTTATGATCACTTGCAATATGCTCCTGAAATGTAAATGAACAGTGATGCAGCCTCCAACTGGGGGTATATCCGATTGTTCTGTCCGGGAAAAAGTGCAGCCAGCGTGGTTTCTAAGAGCTCTCAGGTGGTTCCTCTTCGCTTGGCTTCCCTCTTCACTTTCTTCTTGTCGGAATTTGTCAAAGGAAAACTGCTCTGTTCAGAGAAACATCAGTGAAAGCTAATGGCTGGTAGATTAGTTTGTTTTATGTCTCATTATGCTCATCCTATTATTCAAATACAATGCTTTTGTATATCTATATTTAGCTGCTGCAGGGCCTCTATCATACTCTATCATATCTGATGATTTATATTATTATTATTATTATTATTATTATTATTATTATTATTTGATTGCTTAGACAGTGACATTTGTGTTATCAATGCCCAGAGATTTCTCTTAAGTAAGTTTTCCATGTCAGCATACACATCCAGGGATTAGGGCAGAGGGAATATGTACACCAATAGAAACCACTCTTACAGTTTCATGGCATCAAAGTTAACTTTTATCACTGTAATCCCTAGATGTAATTTCTACATATTCATATTCAGACAAAATTCAAACACATTTCAAATATGCTTATACTGATGCTGAAAAGCCATCAGATACTGCATGCTATAAAGGGGCATGAGACAAAAGTAGGTGTATTGATCAAGGCAATTTACAAGAATCTTTCTGGGCACAATGCTCCTCATATAGACAGATGACTACATGACAATAATAAAAAAAAAATCATGTACTCAAAAACTTGGTTTTGCTTTTGTATTTGTCCATTTAACAACATTGACAGTTCAAATATTATTACCACCAATACACATTATCATGCCACTGAAAATAGGTCACTTTACAGGTACTACAGGACATTATGACATCAAACTTCTGACATAATGTATCTCTAAGACTATGCAAACATTTTCCTAATAATATGAGACAAATCAATCAGGTCCTCGTTTAGGTCTCGGGCCATTATTGTACAGCACCACATTCAGATATTCTGCACTCTGCAGTGATTACTCAGAATGGTTCAACTTGTTTTATGTCACGGAGTTTCAGGGAGATTGGCAGTGATGTAGCCTTTGGGTGCTGAGCAGAATCCACAGTTTAGTATGTCTCTTGAAAAAGCTGGAGGAAAGGCTTATTTAGGCACCATGACAGAGAGAGTGAAGTAGGAGGCAGAGGATAAAGAAGCTAATCTTGTCAGCCTAAAGCCTGCTCCTCTTTCTGAATAACATTACAGTTTGGTATTCTTTGTCCTGGCATTTAAATGGAAATATTATGAGTCTTGGGCCTGTTGAGGAACATTTCACAGCTGTCTCTGCCCTGAGAGAAAGCTGACAATTTGGCATTAGGCATTCTGCAAATGTGCAGCATGTATTTATCTCTTCTAATGACCTTAAGAGTATGGATATCACCAGCATACTAATCACCTGTGTGTGCTGTGCTGCTATTTTGCATTCAAATAGTTGCATAGGCTCAACACACATGAAGATAAGACAACTTATTTCTTTTCCCACCCCTTTCTTTTTCACTTATCACCCCTGTCTTTTTCAATGAAATACACTGTATACTGCAAGGGAAAGTGCAGTAATGAATGAAGTGATAAGAATCTCCCATGCACTGAGCCTCCTGTTGTAAGGAGAGAAATGGGACTATTAGGCTGATTTGCAGTGATTAAAATCATATGTGTGTGTTGTACTCACATCTCTTGGCTAACAACAATGTTTTGATCAGCATGACACAAGGCACTTTCAAGCAAAAATGTAAACATTGGATTGCTGCTACTTGGTATATGGATTTAAGCTGAAAAATATGGGCAATAGCTGCTTTTAAACAGCCATTTAGGACACAGAAGAACCTATTTGTTGCCTGAAATAGACTTAAACAAGTATGCTAGCATTTTATGTGCTTGGGCAGTATACATATTACACAGTCTAGCTTGCCTTGGAGCTACCTCCTTAACATAATGCTATTAAGTGATATGCCTTAAATAAGATCATACCCAGCTGAACAAACAAACAACCAAATGACCAAAATAAGGAAAATAGTAAGGAAGGAAGCAAGGAAGCTCTTAAAGAGTGCTCAGCCCAAGCACTAATAACAGAAAAAGGAATAAATTCTTTGTAGAAACATTCACACTCATTGAAAACTAATGTCCTTCAGCCCCAGTTCATTTTCAGTTTACGTTAGGCTTTGCCTCTGTTTCATCTCATGAAATATTTAAAGAGTTTTGGTAGCTCTGTGTTCACTGGATAAAAGGTTTTTATTTTCCTTTAAAGTAAAGTGGCCTACACACATTTCTGTCTCAAACTATATGAAAATGTCATTATATTAATTTGATATTTGCACATATAGAAGAATGTTCATAAAACACCAATCTGACTCTTTCAAGTTGTAAGATTGAAAAATGTGTTAAAACAAAATTAATGTCCAATTAACCTTTCATAATCATTCAGAACACACACATCTCTCTGATTGCTGCCTTTGCTGCCTGTTTTAGATATTGACTGTTGGCGTTTCCCATGGCTGGTTGATGTTCAGTGTTGCACTTCATCATTTTGCCTCAAGCACTCAAGAAAACATCTTGGAATACATTCATATGCTAAAATAGAGAAATGCCAAAATAGAGCACAAGTAGTTTGTAAACTCAACTTTAAAAGTGTTGCGGCATGTTTTTCAACTACATGTTTACAAATCGTCCCTCTTTGTATTTGTTCTGTTGGAAATATTCTGTCTTTTATCAGCATTTTGCAACATTATTTTTTGGTGTAAGTGCTCCACTGCAGGCTGGCACTTCATTACAACAGCCACAGACAAAAGTGGCCAACCACACAAAGACAAACCACAGATCCATAAAATACTGACTATAAAAGCAGTAACACCAAAATATTTATTATCCCCAGTGTTGTATACAGTAGCTATTGACACATGGGTTCGTTTGAAGACACTCAAACTTCCCCATTGCCTGACATGTATTATTCATACATTTTAGCGGCGCAATAAGCAGTTTACAGATTTAGGGCTGCCAATCATTGTCACTCTTTAAGTGGTCTGGCTACTTATTGAGTTGGAGATACATGGGGGCGGGGTGTTCCATCACTCCTCTCCTCTTCCACTAAAAGGCTCTGACACATCTCCCTGGAGGGCTACAGCGAGCCTGGTACTCTCTGTACACATCTTAATGGCTGCTGTCACTGCACAGCCCATCTATGATAGCCAGCAACAACCCAATTACCACTTTTGGGGGATAGATTTGATACACATGTTGCAATGTAACAACTTTACACAATGGATATCTCAACAGTCTAGTTCAAAGCAGCTGGCATACATGTACTGCACCCTTGTTCTAGATGAATAACTCACCACATATGTTGTGTGTGGCTCTAGCTGCTTCTGCTTCTCTTTTTAGTATTGTATTTGACCTCTTGACTGAGCGAGCAGTTCAGTGAACAAGAGACCACTGGTCTGAATGCAGGATGCAGTGGACTGCCATACTATCTGTGTGCTGTACCTTCAGATAGCTGTCTTGGGGACTGCTCTGCAGTGAATCAATATCCAGTTAATTTCAGGCCACACTCTGATCCTTCAGCAGTGGCTCATACATAGTTCTTCTCTCTGGAGGAAAACTGTCAATAAACAGAACACCTGCTGAAACCCAAGAAACAGATCAGGACACCATGGAAGCATCTGTGTCCATGCTTTGTGCATCAATGACCAGGGTTAGTCTATGATTAGTATTATCTGTTTTCTCATTGTATAATTGATTATGAGCTGCACGTTTTAATGGACATTTGCAATCTGAGATAGTATTATTTCAGTGCATAGTGCCAATATTAAAGGGATGGTAAATGTCATTAAAATGTTTATTTATTTATTCATTTATTTATTTATTTATTTTATTGTTATCATTGGGTGTACAAAATGTCATGAACTAAAAGAATCTGAAGTTCTTTCTGTGCACATAGAGGCTTGTCAGTTGATTTCTCCTGAGTCAAAAGATTGGGTTTGCTGGAGATTAGAAACTACTTTCGCATGTAAGATCCAATCAGAAGGCAGCTTCAGTTTTCATTCCTCCCCTGTCTGATTGACTTTTCTACTGCATCTGTTATCTTCTGCTAGGCTCAAAAAATGGTAATGAGTAATAGTAACTGTTAGCTCATTAGCATTGCATGCCAATTTTGTGCTGTTCCTGGATATAAATCCACCATTTTACAGCAGATTATTTTACCAATTTAACATTATATCAGTAGAGGTGAGGACTAGCAAAGTGCTTCAATCTAATATGGAGCTTTAGCTAGTGACTGCATCGGTTGTGGACTTTTTCACATGAACTCTACTATTATAAGCCTCCAAAGTGTAACTTTTTAGCAAGTGAACTCTACAGTAATATTAGCTATGAAAACATTAGCCAACATATTGTTACAGTGCTAGTAAGAGCTGTAGCGATCGTTTCCAACAAGCAGGATATTTTCACTTTGCCGGACAGTTGGTAGGTCTTACTAGGGTCGAGACAAAACTGAACCAAAACCCACCCAGCCCTGCTTTTATAACTATAAGAATGCAACCTCCTAAAAGCCCATTTTAGTACAGTTAACGAGTTTTAGAAACTCTCAAATCTTGGTAGATGATTAAGATAGTACTTAAGAATACCCCCATTATTTCTCTTAATGCCCCTGTTTTATGTGTGTGTTTTGTTTTTGTTTTTTTTGTAACTTTTATTGTTTGTTGCCCTGTTGACCAGGACTCCCTGAAAGAAGCGATATTGTACTCATGCTGGATAAATAATGGATAAATTTTAAAAAAATAAAATAAATACATTTAAACTGGATTTACCATCCCCTTGAAGCATTAAAGTAGTGCATTATATTGCCATTGTTAGAACAGAGAAGTTCTCAGGTTTGAGAACTCACATCAGCTATTCAGCGTCATGTCCATGTACAGGGTATGGACATGAACCTTTTCATGAATCTGACAGAGCTCAAATGAAAATGCAGATCCAAACACCCACAGCAACACAGAGAACTTATATACGTTCAACCACTATGTGTAACAGCGTTATACAGCTCCCTCAGTAATGTTCAGTTTGATGTGACGTTCCATACAAATCCATGAGTAATGAATAGATTCTAACTCCTTTTAAAAGGCTGGTCTGAAGGAAAGCACTCAAGCAATTAAATTTGCTTCTCCATAACGAATCACTGAAATCTATTATTTCTGTCTTGACTATGTGATCCACAGTGGCAAGGTGATAATTAGTTCTCACAAGTATATATGCTTTTCTTTCAGCTTGTGCTAGTCTTAAATGCAGTTTCTGTTGTTGAAGGCCAAATCAGCTCAATTGATGTAAAATATGGCTATCAAAAAAAAAAAAAAAAAAAAAAAAAAAAGTTTATAATAACAACAAAGAAAAAGACAAAAAAGAACACATTCTCAATAGAAATTGTGCAACTATCATGAGTGAACAGTGAGGAAACACAAATTTCATGCTTTGGGCACAAATCTGCACAATATTATGTGACGGAGACATGAAAGTATGTCCATTCAAACAACAACCAGGAGCATTGTTTCACCTGCAGTAGTCTGGCATGAAGACCATATGCCCTGAGCCAGAGATACAGATGTTCATTTGCTCATCTTCGTGATCTACGCTTCCTATAATTCCCTCCTTTTGTCCCATTTTCTATCCAAGTTTAACCACCACATAGTCTACATTTTTCTGGCCCCATGCCTTATGTAACTGTAATCATTTGTCCTGGTTCTGTTTAAATTTTTGTTTACATCTGTTTGCATTTTAATTTACTTTATACCTTTCTATGTAGTGTTGCTGTTTTACATTTTTCCTTCTTAAATGGTTCCTTTAAGAAAAATAATCATTTTTATTGATGTTCTACATTTCACTAAATGTGTATTCATATTTCTACTCCTTTTGTCTTTACTACTGACAAATAGCTCTATTACATATTAAATTCTGAATGTCAGTGGACACAGTAAGTAATTTATATGATACAGGTAAAAACCATTAAGCATCAATGTTTACCTCCTCTGCCATGGGATAGAACGTATCTAATGGAAGGCACTACATTTTTCATAAAGAACTGTCAAAATAACACCAGTACATACATAAAATCTGTATTTTTTCTTTTTTCTTTCTTTCTTTTTTTAAACATATGTGTCTAATTGGTGCCCTTTTACATATAAATACCATCTAAATTTTCAGTAACAAAGTGTCAGATCACCAATACAATTTCTCAGAATATGTTGGATGATGGATGATAAGTTTTCAAAGATGTGTATTTACTCTGATCTATTTTATATAACATGTTTACTATTGCACAGACAAGTTATCAAATCCCAGTCAAACCTTGCATTTACGAAAACATAACTGTAACAGGTTAAATACATACAAATGGTTCAGAGGGAAGATTTAGCTTTGTTCATATTAAGTCATTCTAATCTTTTTATTTAACTGCTTTATATGTTAGCTACAATTATTTATCTTTTTGGAATATTTCATGTTGTCTCACAGTCAAATGCTTAAACTTAACGGCATATGTGTATGTACCACTGATCTATAATAAAAAATATTATAAGTCACTGGTATGTACTACTGGCAATGTTGCTGGAAAACTGAATTAAACAAACAAGCTACATTTTCACAGAATTTACACAAAACGACATGTAAGAACACAAAATCAAATTCCCACTTTAGCCTGTGGCAGTATAAGCTACTTTGTAGATTAAACACAGGCGTCTGTCTCTGCTTTATCCCATAACCGAGCATAACAAGCAGCTGGTCAGCGGCATCTAATAAGCAAAACTGTCTCTTAACATGTGATGTCATTTTCAGCTGAGTGCCCTGTCAGATTTATGTTATGTTTTGATTTCAGAATCAGCCACCTGAACTGTGGCTAACGCTATTAGCATTATTAGCATAATGTAGGTTCTCTGCCACCTAGTTAGTTGGTTAGCTGGCTAATTAGGTAGCTGAGGAGTTATGGTGCATGGCAGGTGCTTACCTGTTTGTTGTAGTATGTAACTTAAAATATTACTAGAACTTTATTTACTGTAAGAAAATCTAGTACAGATTTCTCAGGCGATGTGTTGATACAGTCTAACACACAGTAAGCCATATTATTTACAGTCCGATATTGGCATAAAAAGTCACCAAAAAGCATAAGGGAGACAAGATTGGCAAAAGGTACAGTCCATAGCTTGGATTAGAAGTGCAGGTGCCAGACAGTGTGGGTTTAACGTGAACCACCTGTCACTCAAAGCAGACACGCCCCTAATTATACATAATTTTAAGCCTTAATATAAATTAAATGGGTGACTTTTATGAAAATCCATAACACGGGAAATAAGCTATTGAGACCAGACCAATTTTTTGAACCAGCTCCTAAGAATCTTTATTTCTGCTGTAAAGTTGGGCATTTAAGCACCGGGGTCTATGGAGCTTGACTCCTTTTTGCAGCCAGCCTCAAGTGGACATTCACAGAATGGCAGTTTTTGGGACTTTGGCATTGGCTTCACTTTTCAGCCCTGAAGCTGCTGTTTGTTTCTGGTGAGAGTATGTTGAAAGCAAACACATCAGGAGTCATTTGTCCCAAAGAGAAGACTGCTACTGTCACCACTGATGGCAATAGGATTAGCCACACTAATAGAGCATAATAAGAGAAAAAAACAGATTAGATAGTCAAAAGATAACTCATATGAACACAGATTCCAACAACTGTTGCAGAAAGTCGATGGAATGCAATACAGTTTTATGCTATTTGAGCAATCACATTCATCATCTCAAAAGTAATACTGCAAAGGGTCAGTGTCTTCAGCTAAACTGCTTCATACCAGGGGAATTTACTTCCAAGGCAAAAATCCTGATGACTACATTTGTTTATCAGGGACACCCAGCCACTATCACTGAAAAAGCCCATTTTTGCACACAAGAGACATCTTGCCCTGCACTCCTACTGAACAATAATAGCAATGACAGCCTTCCAAGACGGTGCTTAATAACTAATTGGAACCACTGTGCAGTGAAAAGGAAACGCATCATCCTCAAGCACTGGTCCACACACCAAATAGGGCAACTGCTAGGAAACCTCACCTTTTTGTGCACAAAAAATAAAATAAACAACCCCCTCCAACAACACAACACATACTGTATGCTGACGCACAAAAACTTGTATAACAAACACAACCTTTCCCTCTGAGGCAAATTTGTAATTTGGGCTATACAAATAAAAATTTAATTGAATTGAATTTCCACTCTAGCATATCACCTCTCATAATTCTTATAAGTTAGCATTAAAGTTACTGCCCAAATCTGAAAATCCCTCCAAACATGATCATTTAGTGTTTGACTAATCCTCATATTGTTTATACTGTTTATGGCAATTTTGTTTTGTATCTGTAATTATGTTTTGGCTGTTAAATATTTGTACTTAAACTAAATAAATAAATAAATAAATAAAAGTACATCACTAACTGACCCCTCATTAGACACATTTTATCACAAGCAGTTCATTAACTGTAACCACCATGCTGTCTGTATGCTGACCTGTGCTTACAGTGAGGTCTACTGGCCACAGCAAAACACATAACACATACAAAATACATCTTAACACAAAACAGTCATAACTACTTGCAAAACACAGTTCTGCAATGATTAAATCAGTGGCATTTAAATTAAATGTTATTTTTTTAAATTCTGTCTAATACTTTAGGTCTGCTCATCAATTAACCTTTATCCATTAATGCTGATGTAAAGGTAGTGATATGAAGTTGATCACTTGTTGCACAGTGAAACAGATGAAATGGAAACTAAATTGCCCCTGGTATGGGAAGTGATAATGTGATAAGTGTGTTTGATAGTGATGTAGTGTAGTATGTGACGTGTATGTGCATGAGGCCCACGATACGTGCTTGTAGACAACCTCTATATAAATAAACTTGGTTTCAAAGATTGCCTGGTTTTGTCAAACACTGTGTAGAAATATCTTTTTCCCCTCCTCATTTTTTTCTTTTTCTTTTTGATTATCAAGCAAACCACAGTCCTGTATGCTCCAATTTACTCCAATTTGTTCATGCATCCTTATTACTCTGTTATTGGGATCTGAATGTGGTTACTATGCATATTATTGGTTTTCAGAGGCTGAAAGAGAACTAAATATTCAACTCTAGAAGTGTATTGTTACTTTGCTGGTATTTTACTCAAGTAGAAGTAAAATTAGTGATGCAAACATCTACTTTGTTAAAGCTAAAAAGTGACTCAAATCTCCTCAGAAAAAGTAAAAAAAAAAAAAAAAAGAAACCGTC
>OMKZ01046982.1:0-28911 GCA_900302535.1 Neoniphon sammara | reverse complement strand
GATGTGAAAGGCGGTGGAGCCTTCCTGCCTCTGCACAGGGTAAACAATGATGAGTAAACAGCTAATGAAGGTGTGAGCGTGTGTGTGTGTGTGTGTGTGAGAGAGAGAGAGAGAGAGAGAGAGAGAGAGAGAGAGAGAGATGGTATCTAATGCATCACATATGTTCATGCATGACCCCAGATGTGTGCATGTGTGTGTGTATGTGTGTGTGTGTGTGTGTGTGAGAGAGAGCGAGAGAGAGAGAGAGAGAGAGAGAGAGAGAGCCTCTACAGGAGTGTAGGAGGGATTGCATATCCAGAAGAAGCAACAGAATCATCTTTCTTGACCATCTGTGCCTCTATACCTTCCTTGCATATATCTACTCATCACATCATCTGTCATTACGCACCACGCACCCGCATCCATCCCATCACCCATTCACTCATCCATGCAGAGGGCCAGCTATCAAGCCAATGCTGCTACAGCTAATATTGCTACATCTCGTATAAGTATCTTTTCCCTTTTCACTTAAGGCAGTGGACACAAACCTGCTTCCTTTCTTTTAACATAAACACATACTAAACCCACTCTTCCCAATTAATTACACATACTGTAGCAAAATCTGACAAACACTGCCTTCCTGTCTCTCTGACTGGCCTTAAAGCCTGTCTGGCTTGCTGACATTATGTCTGGCTGTTTGACAGTCTGTTTGCCTATTTTACTTGATGGCTGTTTGGCCTTAATGTAACTGACTGCCTAAAAAGTGTCTGACTGTACTGCCTACTTTACAGATAAAATCTCATTGAGTAATACAAAAAGGTCTGCTAAGCTGTGTGTGATCTGTGACCGAGTGCTAAATTGCGATTCTCAGTGATAAGAGGCTGCATTTGAGTGTGTTTATGAGATAAAATTGCCAATGTTTTTCTCATTTCAAAACATTTGGAAGCACTGTTTTTACCACTGCTGTTTTCCATCAAGGAAGAGGAAATAGCTCTTTAGCAGTGGTCACTAAACATTGGGAAACCCACAAATAAATTCAGTAGGAATCTGGGATCGATGGGTGGAGGGACAGGTAAGGGAATGTGACTCCAGCTTAATGGCCTAGCTGGATCTCGCTGGACTGGATCAGACTCAGAAATAAATTGTGTTGAAGTGGTGGTCTGAAGTGTGAGCGATCCAGCAGCGCTATCCGCTCCTATCACTCTGACAATCACTGCTACTCCAAACGTGTCCCGACCCCTTCTGCCAAAGCCCCTGCCAGCACTGCCTTTTTGATGTCAAATGCCTTTTTGAAGAAGCTTGCCAACAAATAACCACCTGATCTTCACAGCTGCCACTCATTCATGTGAGGACATTCAGATGTGAGGTGAGCCAAACGCCCCTCTACCACAGTCATTTGGCATTATTTATAATGTCATTTCAATTAAAAGAAGTGCAATGACTGAGGGAGGATGGGGGAACAAGTGATATAACACGAATGGAGGGAATCATAAATACAGTCATAAATACAAGCTCAATGCCCTCAAGTGAGGTTCGACCATATGGAAAGTGGGAACCAGAGACTTTGGGGTGTTGTCACGTAAATAAAATGAAGCTTCCGACACCCTTCTGTGAAGTGTGTTTTTGTATGTATAGGCATGCATGCATAGATTCATTAAGAACTGATTTCCTCTTTTATAAGGCTTTTGCTCTCTACAGAGGCTCGAGAAGCAAGTAGGGCAGTCAGCCCATGCAAAAGCGTCTGACAGCTTTGCTGAGTACAGAACTTTTGCCAATGTGAGCTTTCAAAGAGCTTGTTAGTGTAAAGAGAGTGTTTCTTCTCTTGGCCAAAAAGGCTTTGCTTTGTGAAACTGCTTGTTTGCTTTACATGCGATGGCAACTTTGATCCACATCCATCCATGAATGTTCAAAAGATTTGGATAAAAACTGACATCACACTGAGAGTAACTGTGACTGCAGAAACAAAAGATGAGGAAGTGATTTTGGTTTGCTTTGTCAATGCAAAACAACTCTCCTTTGAAGGGTCCCTTTTCTAAGAATATAAAGTTTTCTACATTGACAAAGATGAAGACGCTTTCAAAATCTGACCGTTTGCAGGGCTAGATTTACAAATGTTCCAGTACAAAAAGTTAAAAAAAAAAAAAAAAAATAAAAAAAAAATAAAATCCATTCTTTTAGGGATGATGAGACAACTTGTCATGCACTAGCTGGTTTATAATAATAAACCGATAATCTATAATCATATATGATCTATAATCACACTGGAAGAAGCAACAGCACAATGTGTTATATACTGCATACTTTCTCAACTGAAAATATAGCTGTAATCTCAGAATTCCACACGCCCACAATGATGTATGATTGGACATTTTATTCCTTTAGCTTGTACAGCCGAGGCAATGCAGGCTAATTACTGCAAGCTGCCCACATTCATCTATTTATTCAGCCACTTCTTTGCATCTGGGTCACATCCTATCCATAATCCTCCATTATTTTTCACATACAGTTAAGTCAACATTTGTCAACCAGGCTGTCACTGTTTTGTGTGCATTCATTCTTCAAATTAATATTTAAGTTAAAAAAATCAGGGAATGCCCTATTAAATCAAATATTTTCACTCCAAAACATAAATCATATGGTGTATCACGTCTGAAAACAAATTTAAGAGAAGATTTAAAAAATGACCCCTTTGACCTATTTTCCATGGTAGATTGCCTGTGTGCGCATGAGCACACATCAATACACTGCTACACACTCACTCCAAATCCCACCTGGGAGCTACTCAGCATAACCACTGTTGGCTAGCGTTAGCCACTCAAGCAATGGGGGCTGAGTGCATGTTGATGTGAGTCCAGAAAAAGGAGCATTGGCCCAGCTGGAGAGTGAAACAAATTCTCAATCCCATGCATGAGGATTCTACAGCAATATTCATTTAAGGAATCATAGAAATTTCAGTGCTTCTTAACTGGATTCTATTTCATCGGTATGACCTCAACGCGGCCTCTGCCTGCAAATCAGATCTCGGCACTGTGCCATGACGCCAGCTCCTAAAGCTGAGGCAACAGTGTCATACATAAGCTCTAAGGCCACTGACATTAAGTAGCTAGCATCATTGTACCCAATACTGAACACTGTTCGACAGAAAATTCACAATCAACAATGACTCTTCCTGTACTGCTTTAAGTATCTCATGAATAAACCATACTCTGTTTGATGTTTCTGAAGGTGAATATCACTTTTACCTTACCTTGAAATCTTTTTCTTTGAGTCACAAATGGATGATAGCGCACATAGTTTTGTCATGCAAAAGGCATATCCAATTCTGTATTCTTAATTCATGTCAGCTTCAATATGAGTCTTTTCTGTACCTTCACAATATTAGCGGTAGGAAATTCAGGCTAGGCACTCAGGGCTTCATTCCATTTACAACCCAATACTGCTGCTCTCTGGACCATTTTTAAATCCTTTTCACAGTTACATGAGGCTGGTGGTACTGACTATATGCTGTACATATAAACTCACTATGTGCTCTTCAATTTACTGCTATAATTTTAAAATATATTTAATTATATATATAATTCATGTACATGATTTGTAAGTGTGAATTTCCTCGTTAAACTTCAGCATTGAATTAGCCTGTTTATACTGAGGTAGTAGTAGTGAAATATTACAAATGAGCACAAGCATGACTTTTATTTCATTTTAGAGTATGACCTACATCATTAAACTTGCTTTTTGCATTATCTACACTTGGCTGGTAATAACTTCTCCATGCTAGTACAAATTTCACGTCACTAGTCTGGTGGTTAGTGCCCAAAAAGCTTCACCCCTGGCTACAGGCTTACTTCTTTAACTCTCAGGATGCTGCCGCCCCCTCCTTTTCTTCAATGCATGGAGACAAACTTCATGGCTGATGGTTTTAATTGTAGACGCTCACAAAAGCATGATCAGGTCTTCTTTACCCAAAGGCCACCAGCAGCTCAGTGGCCATGCTGATAGGTCTGTCATGTTTGTGAGGTCATAATAAAGGGACAGACCAAGGCCCCTGCTGGAGGTTTGTTTGTAAAAAGGTCACAAACACAGCCAGGCTGAATGAGAGCAGTGTGTGACAGCAGCTCTGTCACAGCGCTTCCCTCTCTGGAACATGCATGCATCGCACACGCACACACGCGCGCGCACACACACACACACACACACGCACGCATGCACGCACACACACAGAGTTTATTCCATGCAAATCAGTAATCCAATCCAGAGCTTGTGTTAGCCAGCGAATCATGTTCTTGTTTTCTGTGTCTGAGCCCCTGGCAAATTAAAATTCATTCTATGCAGCAACAAATAAATAAATAAATAAATAAATAAATAAATAAATAAATAAACAAACTTATCCAAACCTGAAGGTCGGATCACTGCCAATCATCACATTATTGTGTTGCTGGGATGTGTTCTCTGAAGAGTAAGGAGAGATTTTACACACGACTAAAGTGTCTAGACTGGATCAAAAAAGCAACACCCTATGAGGGAAAAATAAAAGAATGCCTCGATGTATTTTATTCTGCTCCCCGTCAGATTTTCATTAATCATGACGTCCTTTCCCCTCCGGTTAGCCTCTCAGTGACACAACTGCCCAGCATGGTCAGACACTGTTACTATGGGCCATCTCATTGGCCTGCCACTGGCTTAATACCAGACAGGGGAGTGTCTATGAAAGGTCGTGATGAATCATGGTCTCAGCAGGGTGGGTCTCCCTGTCCTGCGTCACTCGAGGTCGTAATGTTTGCCACTCTGACCAAGAGCAAACAATCTATGAAGGGACGGAGGGAAGGGACAATATAAACATAGGCCTGCATAGGAATGCAAAGATATCTTAAAGGAAAATTCCAGCATAAACACATTAAAACCATTTAAAACCTTGAATTACCTATTTAAATTGTTTTTTTTGTTTTTTTTTTGTTTTATTTTTTGGTGCTATTTTGTTCGATATTCTATTTTTGTTATTCTGTGGCTAACTAGCCAAAAGTTAGTCTACTAAGGTCACCAGAGGCTATTTTCAGCACAGATAGAATGGTGTTCAATTGAAAAAACAGAAACAGAAGAACTGAAACAGAAGCGTCAGCTGTCAGATTTCAATACCAACCCCTGAAAATAAGGGCTTTGTTGGAGACTCACTGATTTTCAGTAATATTAAACAAACATACAGGGAGCAATCCAGCCCTAAAAAGGGAGAGCACACTGCTTTATTAAGCTCTGTTGTGGTGACATTGTGAGCTGCTGCACAAAATTACACCCTAAAACAATGAAATAGCACCAGAAATCCAATGTAATGTCGCCAACCCCTTTTTTTTTAACAGTGATTACATGTTTTAGGGTGAAATTTTCTTTTAAGTGAGTTTTGTGTATTTTCAAAGCATACATGAATTGTTTAACGACTTAGAGACAAAAAGTAAAAGGTGCGTTGCCCCTGAGATAACAAGTTGAATTAAGATAGCTACCCTGGGCTTGAAATAAATCCTATTTATCTAATAAACTGTAGCAAAACTGGTTACTTAAAAATAGCTAACAGTGAAACAGGAGGGTTTAAAACTGCAAGGCTTTATTAAATTTAGTTAGGCCCTAATGCATGCTTTTGTACCTGCACAGTGATGTTTCTATCTCTGCCTTTTAAAGGATTCTTGGATCTAAGCTGGATCTATAACAAAATCAGAACTGAACTCATGAACAGTTTCAAATTGGATGGCCCGCATCACTGGGAGAGCAGCTCAACCACAACACCTGAATGGAGCAGAATGGCCACTGCACTGTTTGTCCTTGTCACTTAGCCGGTACAGCATAAAATGGTGATTATGTTTAGTTGCTATGGTGACAGTGCAAGTCAGTAGGGCCATTAAATGTGTCATACTTGAGAACTGTGAAGATATGTTGTGCTGTGGCTGCAGCTTAAAAGCAGAAACTAATAAAAGAATCAAAAACACTTGAATCGAGCACTGAGGCAACTGTCAAAACTGACATCTGACATTAGAGATGAGGTTGACATAACATTATAAAAGATCATGCTTCTTTTACTAGCTCCTCTAGTCCACATCTACAAACTAGCTGGAGAGTATCATCAAATCTTTTACCTAATATATAACCCTTTAAATCCTACAAACTGCTTTAGTTCAGCCTACTTTAGTGAGAGAGAAAAGTGTTTGTTATTGACTTTAAATGACTATCAGACATACAAGACACCTTTCCACTGTGAGTCAACGACTTGCCTTAAGTTATACAGAAGTTTCCCGGTACCATGAAAACGGTACACAAATGACCACTATTCTGACCATCTTATCTGAATGGGAAAGACCGTTCTAATCCATTCAAGTTTTGTGAGCTCAGCAGACGGAATCAGGTCAATCTAATTCAACTTCAAACTTTTGTGTCTCTGAAATGAAATTTGTTTTGCAGCCAGGAGCCACTTGAGCTCGTTTATCATTTATATTGTGCTTCCATGTGACACAATTCAACAAGTTAAACCACATTTAAATTTCAAATCTTTCTAAAGGCAGGGTGGTCTGCAGTGTTTAGAGAGGCTGCCTTGGAACTAAAAGGTCACATGTACGATCCACACAACAGCAGCTGGGTGATATGGAAAAAATCAAATATCACAGCATTTTTGCCTTAATACCTCAATACCAATATTGTGATGATATTGTAGGGATGCTTACTGGTGCTTTCACAAAATATTTACACAGTGAGATAAACAATCATTGGTGATGTAGATATGATGACGAAGTAGGTAGAAGCAAATAATAGAACAGCTTGAACAGCCCAGTCATCCAACCATCAAAACCAGGAAAAGACACTTGCACCATATCATGATATTACAATACTGCCCAATCCTACATCATGCCCATTAAAAGTCCTGTCAAAGTGTCCTTAAGCAAGACACTAAAGCTCTATCTGTTCACTCAATGTAAGCAGCTGTGAATTAAGGTGTCAGCTTGATGTCTAAAATGTAAATGTAAAAAATCTGGCACCCTCTGTCATGGTAAAATCAGTGTCAGCCACTGCAGCCGCCAATACCGCTGATCAATGTGATTGTGTTTTCCAACTTCTAAGGATTCTTCTCGGTGTCAGGTCACTGATTCTGCGGTCCTGTAGAGCTCAGTGTGTAGGGCATGCAACAGAGGTTTCATTCCCACTGGATCAACTTAATATGTCCATTAATACAACTGCAAGGACCACTGGATAAAACCCTCCCCCAAATGGCATATGTTTCACCTTTAGAACTGAAAATGTCTCATTAAATCCTGCAAGTGGCAGCTGTGGTGTGCTTACTTCAAGCTTTGCCCTCAGCTACACATTTACTAGATGTGCACGTTTCATTGTTTGTTGAAATTCAGATAATGAACGCTAAGCATGCACCTTCAGGTCAATTAACAAACTAGTTAAAATTGGGTGAATTGTACCTTTGAGGCGAAAGTCTAGATTAGAACACTACATTTGTATTCAGCGTGAAGGTTTTATTCATTGTAGTGGAACAATGTAATCGAGAGCAAGAGGGGAGAAAAACAAACACTACAAAAAAAAAAAACAAAAAACTGAATTTATCTGCCAAGAAAACTCTATGAAACACAGCCAGAAGGGATCTTGGTACCAAAACCTGTCCTCCTCCCCTGAGTCCCCTCTTCCAACATAATGAGGGACCCAGCGAACATTGCCTCCGAACCTAGCATTCTGGGAAATACGCCCACACAGAGGGGGCTCGTAGGTCAATTCACTTACAGAGCTGAACCACCCTGAGAGGATCCAGCAGAGGTGAGGGAGAGACACACAGATCCATGTCTTTAAATGACTGCCTGCAGGGGAACATGGAACCAAAACAAGCCAAGCTGAGATGCAAGTGGAACACGTAGAGAACAGATGGGCAGGGGAACTGAGGCTGCATAATATTTCAACACACACACACACACACACACACACAAACACACAGCTTTCAATACCACTTCTATCCATCCACATAAATGATGCAGACCTCAAAGCTCATCCCTCCACGTAGCTGGTGACAAGGGGAGCCGACGAAAACAAGTGAGGGCTCCAGCAAAATAAGCCCTTCAGAGCTCTCTCTCTCTCTGCTGAGATTCTCAATCTGCACCACTGTGTCTCCTGTTTTCTTCTCTTCCCCACTTCTACTCCTGTTCTCCCTTTTTGATTCCTGCCCTCTCCCAATTTTCTTTCTACTGATCCATTCCTCACACCTCCTTCCAAGTGTCTGATCCTCCTCTTCTTTTCTCCTCTCCTCTTAAGTTCCCCCACAGAGTACAGCTCATTCATTACTTTGGCAGGAAACAATCTAACAAGGGCCTCATCTAATGAATCTACCAGAGGGACACAAATACGCACACACACACAAACACACACAGAGAATCAGCTGGATTAGCTCATCTATTCACATTTCTCTTGATTAAAAATGATGGTCTCCGGTTCATTTTCTACAGTGTACACACACACACACACACACACACACACAAACTTGCGAATCTACACACTTCTTCCAATTAAAACAACAGACCATTTCACTGTTAGGAAGGCCGAATGTGTACACAGCTGATATGAGCCTCATGAAGTTTCTTGCATGAAAACTTGAGAAAAAGTAATTGTGTTTTATTTGTTGCCCTCCACCCACCCCTTCCACCTCTTCCTCAATATTTACAATGCCATCAATGCATGACAGCGCTTTTTCTCCTAAAATGTCCGTTTGGGCTTGGCTGATGCAGAGTTTTATGGTATTCAAAATGGCACAAGACATAGTGGGTCCTTAATCAAATGTTACAGGAAAGCAATTCTCTCCAAGGTGACCCACGTTACTCTGCACCAAGAAACGGTAATGAGCATTTTAAAGCCAAAGCAGAAGAGGACAGGTAACCTCCGTTCATCTCTTCTGCTCTTTATTCATCACCAGCGGAGAACAGCATTTATCTCAGTCTCTCAAGAAAGAAAGAACCAAACAAACAAACAAAAGGAAAAGTAAAGAAATACCTAAACCAAACTTTCCAAATAAATTTTAGCAAACAAGCAATGCAATTTGACTGTGCAATATAATGCAATAACACCGACACATCTTAATTCACATTATACAATTTTCTTTTTCCTGTTTTCTTTTTCCTGACAGAAAACGCACAAGAACTCTCAAACTGGAATCAGCCTGAGGTTGTTTACTGAGTAAATGCAGACAAACAGTGAATTTTCTGTCATAAAGAATAATAGTCATTAGTTAGCTGAGAAATAACCTAATCACACTGAGCTGCCTTCAAGCCCGATTTGATGAATACGACACCGTTGCTAAACCGCCATGGTGACGCCAATGTAATAATCACTGGGTAGCTCTTTTCCAGATAGCAGACGAACATGACCTGGAATCTCTGAGATCCATTTGTCTCCCCCCCCTCTTCCTTGCTCACTGCTGAATCCTTATTGAATAAATGTTAAGGCAACCCAGGCTCAGATGACACATTGCAGTCTACATTGCGGGGCTTTAATTGAAGTCTATTTGTCACTGAGGAGAACTGTGCTGCCACTGTGGGGGATGAGAACAAGGAGAGAGGAGGGGAAGACAGCAAACAACCACCAGACTGTGAATATACAGGGGTGGGTGCTACAATAACCGCTATTTGCTGGCATGATTATGAGTTTGGTGTTTAATAATGACACTGTTTTCGTTGATGAAGATGAATTGTACCATGCAGGGCACACTGGTTTACAACACAATCATTTTGCATGTCATAATTGTCAAACAATGAATCCGGGAAGAGGCCTTTGAATCGGCCTACATCCTTTTGTCTGTTGATCGCATGCAATAACTCAGACAATGCTGTTTGAATTTTTATGAAACATGGTCTCTCTACTTTGTTAAGTAATTTTGAAAATTACACTGATTGCTCCACGGCAGGTCGAGCAACAGCTACAGCTCAAAACATTGTGCAGTACATCTTCCAAATTAGCCCTGGGGCAGTGCATCATTAATAGGGAGCAACACACATGATAAAACACGGCATGTACTTCATCCGTTTGCATTTGTGGATGCATGCATGTTTAAAGTCTAGAGCTTAGATGTGTGTCTGTCACTGAGTTACAATGCGTGTTCTCTGTGCATATGCATTCTGCTCCAGTTTGCCTCGAGGCATCGCCCTAGAGCGTAATTAATCAGGCTGGCCACGTAGCACATCAGTCACTGCTGTCAGTGACATGGCTATACGTACACACAGACATAGAGACGCATGCAGACAGAGAAACAGAGAGTCACAAAGCAGACAGAGATCGAGCCAGTGTGTCTGAGGCATATTCGCCAACAGTTCCCAATGGGTTTCTAAGAACAGAACAGAGCAGAGCAGACAGCCCCATGGCCAACCAGCCAAGGCACTGAGTGACTGCCCCTGTCTAACCTTCATCTGTAGTACGCATGGGTATTGCAAGGCCCACGAAATACAGCTGAAAACACACACAAGCATCTCTCTCTCTCTGGCTGTCTCTCCTGCTCCTGCTCTCTCTGCATTCTTGTCTGCAATTGTAAGAGTTATGTCCAAGAAATGTTTTTGAAACTTTCTAGTGATTGTGTATTTTCACAAGGCAGAAGACCATGGAAATGTCATCATTAGAAAATGTACAGGGTTGTCATTGACAATGCACATATAGTATTATAGCTGTGTTATCCAGGGGCAGGGCATACCATGAACAGAGCACTGCTGTTGGTATGTACCTTTCCCTCCCTTCCCTGTTAATGGAATTCAAAACTTCATCAGAGTATTTTATTCTCCCAGCAGTCAGTTTGCAATTATTTTAATTTCAAGTGCACATGTGCCTTCATGAAATGGTGGGATGTTTAGAAAACTGTTCTTTCTACGTGACCTCTTCCAAAACCAAGTCCAAGTCCACCTGTCAATGTGGGTTTGACAGTTTTAAGAAAACAAATGACATCCACTATGCCTCCTGTCTAAGTTCCTGTTTGTCTAGTAAAATGTGAAGCGGCTGCAGGTTGACCATCATGAGGACAGATAATCTGCCTTGTTTCTACCAATGTATGTCTACGGGGCACTACTGTGCTGTGTGTGTATGTGTGAGAGAGAGAGAGAGAGAGAGAGAGCGAGAGCAAGCCAGCAAGTGAGAGAGAGAGAGAGAGAGAGAGACAGGGGACAGATATGCACAGGGAGAAAAGCAGTAAGATAGAAAGTAAAGGAAAGAGCGGATAACAGCCTAGAGACAGCCCAGCACTGAGGCATATGGCAGTGGTGGAGCTTAATACCCAGCAGTGAGCCACCACTGAGCCAGTATAGTGTGGCTGGAGGCGGGCAGGACAGCCAGGCCTGGGCTGACAGTGAGAGAGGAGCAGGTGGACTTGATGTGCTGTCTGTCTGGATATTTTGTCGCATTATTGACCAGACAAAATGGCAGAACTGCAGTTCAGTCACGACAACTCATGTATAGAAAATGCATTTATTACTTGAAGCGGCATGACAATAAGTTCCACTTGGCCAGACTACATCTCCTTTTACGTTAGCTGCTGCACACACATTTCATAAATAACGTCTGCTCATACACAGCTTTCGTAGGTATATAAATAATCTCCCTATAGAAAGAAAGGTCTAAGAAGGTGAAGCTGTGGATGAGGTGGGTTAAATAAAGCAATGACTTGTAGAAGCAGCAGAAGGACAGCTAGAAACAATCAGTCACAGTAAGGTGATGTGTCATTTTAAAGGGTTTAAATGTGAGACAATGATTGGTTAACTCCAAAAAGCTCTCACCAGTGAGAAGGCCTAAAGAGTTTCCTGACTGAAGTTGCGTTGATCATTACAGCTATGGCAAACCAGACAGCGATGGGCCTGACAAGCTAACTGTCCATGTGCCTCATGCCCGTTAGAAAAAAAGGTTTTAAAAAAACAAAGTTGCACAGTAGTGGCATATCACAAAGGTCCTGGGCTCAGGCTCTGGACCTTCCTGTTCAAGTTTGCATGTTTTCTCCACCTCCACCTGTTTTCTTTACCACCTGGGTAAAGAAAACAGATGAGGCTAAGAGACCTGTGTGCCTTCACTTGACCCAGAATTACACTTTTAGTATTATGGGATTATCTCATCCCAATGGCAGATTTTTTTTCACTTGTTTGAAGAAAAACAAGATTTTAACACTGAATGTGTGACTAAATAACTCATTAACACAGAGATTCTTTTGCAGGAGACAAATACCTTGGTACCAACTGCCACTATAGTTATTACTGTATGGTATGTCATTTGAGGAATGGTTATATAATGTTGAAGTGTGCTATGGAATGCAGTTACAGCAAATAACACAAAGAGGAGATACCTTACTTAAATGTTAAGCTAATCACAATAAAACCAGGCAAAAGTGGTGGGAAGGTGGTACTGAAATGTGAAAAGAACTGCATTAGCAGTTAGTTGGGTCACTAACATGGAGAAATAACTCTGTGAGAAGGATGTGATGAACATTCCTGCTGCGACCATGAACCAACACGATTTAGAGTCTAAATTTGCTGCTCCTCCTAGTAAGTCAATGAAGGCCCTCCTTGGAGATTTGCTCAACCAGAGCCACTGGCATCCTGACATATTACTCCACCACTTACAGAGTCTAGGGACAAGATTGGTGTTTCACAATAATCCAGTAGTGGATTGTCGATAGACTAACTGCAGGGTAACTGCGGACTGACTTTATATTCCAGAAGTGTTTTCAGCAATGTCCTGGCAGAGTGGAGTGTTTCCCATCCTACAGAACCACAGGTGTCTGCAAGCATGGCTCTGTGACTATGTAGGAGATCAACCAGCTGTAGGCCATGAGTGGCCCTGTAGCTACTGGGTCTAACTTACATACTGTATTTGTGATTCACAGTTGTCATCAAAATAAATGAAGCCTGAATGAAACAAATCAAATCAAATAAAAAATTAATGTAACTGTGCTAGGTGGCAAAAATTGAGACAAAGAGAAATTTGCAAGTAAGAAATTCATCTGACAAAGTAAAGTAAAAGCCTCTATCCAGGCCCGTGTAAATTTCTCCCTCCACCTCGTTTTAAAAGGACAAATTTCTGTTGGGTGTTTGTTTGCCAGGAGTCCTGATGAATGACATCCGCATAAGAAGTTTAGAAAAGCTTGATGCCCCCAAAAAGATACTGAAGATATTAAATGGTCTCAAGAAAGATTTCAAGAAAATCACTAATTATCATGGTTGGCTTTCCTTTCTGTTGTGTCAAATAGTAGCAACAAACATGCTTCAGGCTCTGAAACTAACACATGACCACCTGCCAAAAGCAGGAACATATGTCAGTGTCCGGTAAAGCGAACTAATTTACCAGACACTTTTATGTCATGTAGACAAGCTGGCAAAAAAAATCCGCAAAAAAACTCACACGGTTACAGCCATTACAGTATAACAGACTTCAACTCCCACAAATCCAAGTGTCCACACTGAGTAGCAAATCATTTTCTGTACTGTCACAAATTCTTCTGCAGCTGGCATAAAAAAATCTGACACAGAGGCAGTCAGAAGCCACAAAGTGTCATCATATTGTGTAGAATATACAGTTTAACAAGTCTCCAGTTCATTTTTTTCATCCATCAGACAGTGGCTGCTTCAACAAAGTTTGTTTCATACCACGATGCTTGCATGTTGTGCCAATTTCAGCGCTATTTTACGAGCCAAGCAGTCAAACTCACGATAGAAGGAAGGTGAAATTTCAGTAAAACAAAAGTAACAAGGGAAAAGATAAAAACACATGCATTACACTGGCAAAGGAGATCACAGGTGCTGATTGAGGCAGATGCCTATGTGAGCACCTTGCATTGTTCATTCTACAAGTTTTCTTTTTTTTAGTGCTAAATATGCTTGACATCTGGCGAATACAAATTCTGTTCACACTGCACAGATAAAACAGCACAAACACATTTCCAAACAAAATTCTAAATTACTCACACACACACATACACCCTACACTGAGACACCCACAAACACAGATAAACAAACTTGTACACACATCAGAATACAAATATGACAGGGGACAAGCACAAACAAATATACAGGGACACTAACACACACACACACACACACACACACACACACACACACAGTGACACACAGAGGAGATGTCCTTCACGTAGGACCACAGCAGGTGGAACGCCCCCCCATGTCTGCCAACCAGTAGGCAGACATGGGGGGGCGTGCAGTGTCCTGTCTGGTCCCAGCCCATCTGATTTCCTCTATCTGCCCCCGTGTCTCTTTCTACTCTCTCGTCTGCCTTTCCTTCTCTCCGTCTGCATCGTTCCACTCCTTATCTCCTTCTCTCATCCCTCCCCCTTCTCTGTCTGTTTCTAAATCTGTCTTTCTGCCTGTCTCTCTCTGCCTTACTCCCAGCCTTCTGCACACAGTCAATACTCCCAAAAAACATCCCAAACTGTTTATTGTATTCGACAGCTGACATTATCTCCCATTTCCCTTGTGGCCAAGCTGATATATTTATAATACAATGTAAAATATAGATAGATGTCAATGGTAATATCAGATTTTGAAAAGTTGACCCCCTTTATTGGATGCATTACAAAAGACTGTGTAGGACAACAGATTGTGTGTGTATGTGTCTCTAGCTTGCTATTCATCTGTATTTGTCCCCCTCTCCTCTTCCTGTCTCAAAGTCAGTTTGTCTGCCTCCTATTGTGTCTCTCTGCAGTCACCATTCGCCAGTCTCTCTCTTTCCCAGCCGATGTACCTTGCTTGTTTATTTGTCTGTTTTCCTTCCTGCTTCCCTGCCCGAGTCTCTGCTATCCCTGTCTGTCTGCCTCCCAGTTTCAGCCACATGCTGGCCCCAGCTGCTCATAGGGCCATTAGTCCTCCAACATGCTCGGTTGCTCAAAAGTGATCTCCCTCATCATCTGGCTAAAAAGCCCTGCTCAGCACTGAGGCAGACATACACATACACACACACACACACACACACACACACACACACACACACACACACACACATCAAAGGCCCTGAAGCTACTGGCAAACAAGTCTCCTTGGTTGATTGGTGACTGTAAACTGGCATAGACACAAACTCACATTCAGATTCTATTGTTATCAATGCCATGCACCAAGATTGTTTCTGTCTGTCTAACGACTGCCTGGCTGATATAAGACCTGTGATGCCACATTCAGAAACAACAGAGCTGGGAAATGTTCCCTGCAGCTGGGATAGATATGAATTGATAACTGAGACATTATTGCAGTTGCCACAGAGGGATGTCAGGAGGCAAATCTTGAAAATGTTATTGTTGGGCATAATTGCAGGCAAAATTACCAGTCGATCAATATCATGAAAATATATTGTTGCTGCTGGCAAAATCACCCATTGATCCACACTGGTTCAAAATAGTAGCCAAGGTTTGGGGCTGTTTTAACAGGCAGTGTTTGAAAAGCAGAGGCCTAAACAACCCTTACCTCAACATGTGGCAACTTTATTCTAGATGTTAAGGTTTTACAGGATCTTGTGTTATTTCGTCATATTTCTCTTGCTGGTAACATTTCCGAGCTATGCCGCCCGAAATCTGAGCCTAACGTTGCCCGGTATCCCGCAAGCTTTAGAAGCGTCCTGTCAACAATGTCCCTCAGTTGTTGACCTTCCATCGAACCTTCCGGCTCTCTCTTCTTTACTTTGATGTTGTCTTTTCCTTGTTTGTCAAGTTCCCCTTTCTTCGTGGTGCTGTCTCGCTGTCTTCTTTCCTTTCCTCTTCCCTCCCTTGTCATTTCGTTTCATCGTCCATCCTCTCACCCTCCCCTTTCCGTCCACCTTGTATCATCTGCTTTCTCTTCTTCTTTTCCCCTTTCTTTACCCTTCCCCTCAACTGTTATGTGTGGTGACAGTCAGTGAGTGATGGGGGGTTCTTGATGCTGGTGTCAGTAAAATCTTATCTCTTCACCACAGCTTTGGAAACACAAGCCACAGCAAAACACCTTGAAAATCCCCTCTCCACCTGTCTCAAGACCAAGGACGACATGCATGTGAGAGGCTGAAAGATCAGTTCTGTGTCTGCATCTATCTCTGTAATGCCACCCTTTTCCTGTTCGTATCTGCTTTATCTAACTGCTTTCTATCTCCTTCTCTGCGTCTCTCTAGTCTCCCCCACTGTGATAAATCCATGTAGATGGATTCATATATTGTATTAAAATGGGCTTTCTATGCAAATCTACAGATTCAAGAAATGTGAATACTGTCAGGAAATGGTTCAGCAGCACTTCCGAACAGAATTTTGCCATTTAAAGGTGTTATATCTATCATTTTAACTTCAACACATAAAATACCACACTAATTTTGAGACCTTAGTGTAATTACCATAAATAAACAAAACCATGTGCAAGACGCTTGGCAGCCTCCATCAACCAGTTTACATTGTGTGCCACAAGGTTGGATTTTTCAGGAAGCCTGCTGTATTGCTTGACGACATGAAGGGAGATTAATTTATGGCACAAAAAAAGGCA
This sequence comes from Neoniphon sammara, assembly GCA_900302535.1. NCBI lineage: Eukaryota > Metazoa > Chordata > Actinopteri > Holocentriformes > Holocentridae > Neoniphon > Neoniphon sammara. The sequence goes on along the minus strand of OMKZ01046982.1, from coordinate 12,442 downwards.
AGCATTCTTCTAGTGCATATGGAGTTAAAGCTTTCAAAGGTTCTTGTAATGGCAGATGGTGGAAAGAGTAAAAAAATCAACTGTGTGACATCTATATGTTCAACAAAGTAACTATCTTGATTATCATGTAAAATTCAACTTGAGCATTTGTATTTTTTGCTTTACTGGGTCATTCAAGGGCACTCTCCCCATATTTGCAGTATTTTTGACAGCTTGTGAAGGCAGCACTAGTTTTCTGCATTTGTGTCTTTGTGGGTGTGCAGCACAAGTGCAGAAAATCTAGGAGATAATGATGTAAATATTTGATTTTTGGACTCTGCAATTATTTGGCTTCAGAACACTTGGATTATGCTGCATGAGTTATTTGGAGTAACTTTACAGTCATTTGTAAGCCTTTTTGGATCTCTTAGCCGTCTATACTTGGCATGAAGCCAAAAGTAAGAATATGAAAAAAAAATGAAAAAACAAAAATTCTGTGAAGATTACATAAGAGCCAAAATACATCCTCATACCAACCCACCTCCCAACAAGTAAAAAAGCACAAATTCGTAATAGCTGCGACCCCCAAATTCCTGAATGTGTCAGAGAGCTGAATCTGAAGCTGAATCTGAATTATGAGCACAACAAATTAAAATGTATGTGATTCCAGTGAAACATCTGCTGGCATATATTGTCTCTCCATACAAAGCAGCCTGGTTCCCTGCACAGTTTAACACTGTCGCTCAGCTCCTTTTTAAACATCTTCTTCCTGAAAATTTTCAACATCCATTTCAGTCCTCACCTCTTTCACCATTGTCTCCACCTCCCCTCTCTCCTTCAGCTGGGTGGCGGACATGGCGGTGATTTCTGGGTTGTCCTTCATGGTAGACACAATCTTCTGACTGAGAGATTTGATCTCAGCCTCTTTGTATGTCAGTTTGGTCATGTTAGTTTCTTCAACCACCTTCATTCTTTCTTCCAGGTCTCACACGCACAGATCATTTGAGCTTCAAACTCCAGTTTCTCCAGGGTTCATCGCATTTGGTTCTCCCTCAGGTGGTTGATGAAGGTCATTTGAGAGTTGAACACCTCAGCTGGGTGGCAGACAGAGCAGCAGTGGCAGTGGTCATTTCTACGCTCTCCTTCATGGCAGACTGGACAGAGATATCTGACTTCAGCCTCCTTCTGTCTTGTGGGCTCTCCTTCTCTTTCCTCCAATCCTCACACTCATGATGGCCATTTGAGAGTTGAACGGTCTAGTCTATTGTTGTCTCAACAGGCTGCCATCACCCTTGCCTCTGCATGCCTCACTGTTTTCTTCTTCTCTTCCTTCTAATAAGAGAACTGGGCCTTTAGAGCAGCGAGGGTAGAGGAAAGCCTCTGCGTCTCCATGCAGAGTCTTGATCTTGTCGTGCTTTTCTCTCAGCTCTTCTCTCATTTCTTCCATGTCCTGCAGGGCCTTTGCAGCTTGGTCCTGCTCCTTCTGGGGGCTCTGGTGGAGAAGAGCAATCTCACTGTTCTTCTAATCAAAGACGGCCTTTCCTCACTCCACTGCCTTCTTCACCTTCTCCTCCTGCTCTCTCTTCCATGTCTCCTCATCTCTACGGGAAGCTCCTCTTTGATTTCAGGCCTCAGACAGAGCTTTTCGGAGGAAGACCAGCTTGCTGTCCTTCTGCCTCAGCTGTGTGGGACCACCAGGCTGCATCATTCCTCCTCCCCTGCTCTGCCTTGCTGAGGCTCTCCTTCAGGGGTACAATGTCTCGCTCTCTGGCTCTGAGCAGAGCCACCATTCTGGCTGTGAAGGTATTATCTAATGATCTGTATTCGTCTGCACTCATGATGCAGGATGACAGTGACAATTAAAAAGATGTGTGGGTCTTTGAACAATGGTATTGCTCTTGAGTGGCTCCTCAAAAGAAAATTTGAGCACAATTGCATTAGATTGTAATCTGCTGTACATATACAGTACACCTAATGACCAAAGATAAAAGCAGGAGAAAAGCCTGAAATGACCTGGTATTTGTTTTGTGTAAAGTAAAGCCAGAGAAATGCCTGTGCAAATGCCACAGTAACCATGGAAACCATCTGTGCCAGCAGGTTTATACGTCACAATATCATTTAATTAGGATATTGGTTGAGTGATTTATTTGTCACATTTTGGCTGACTAAAGGCTATTTTTACTTGTTGGACACCTACATGTTTACCAGCCAAAATCTGGCATTTTACCGGCTATCAGAAACACTGAGTATGGCTGCATGACTCCAACTGAAAACCTAATGATGCCTGGTGAATTTTTCCTGAAACAGTATCTTTCACCTTTTAATCCCTGCTCTATTTACAATGCAATATTTGTTATTTATTTATTTAAATACTCCATTGATCCCCTAAGTGGAAACTGTCTTATTGCTTGCCTCCACAAGGAGGTCAGAGCATAGGGTAACTGCATTTAATCATTCCTGGAGTTGGTAGGGATCCAGTGTCTTTCAAAGGGCAGATGCTTATCATAACAGCAGCTTGAACCCAGGGCTGCCAACCTACTGTATATGTAGAGAGAAATTTATGGGTAATGTTCTTCAGCATGACACTGCTTACTATACAGATTTATATTAAAAACCATATAAACTTTATGTCTGAGAGTGGCCTAAAGCTCCAGCCTCAAAGCTCCTTGGAGAGTAGAGCTGAACAGGTTCAACTGTTTATAGTCCCGATGCTCCTCTGGCCCCACAGTTATGACAGTGATACATTGTGATGGTGATACTTTCTAGCCATTACCCTTTTATCCTGCCCGCCCCCTACCTGGACATTCTTTATCAAAATACTCTCGCTCTCTCCCTATCTATCTCTCTTTAAACATCCCCAACCTCTCTTTCACTCTCCATGTTCACTCTCCACACTCCTGTCTTTCGGACATCTCTCCAGAGACATGTGACAGACCTTAATGGAATTTTTCTATCGTCAATCTAGGGTGCGTGATGCATGGCTCCAATTTCCCAAGCTGCAGCCACCTGAGCGGCTGAATCTCCTGAGCTGTGTTCAGCCTGGTGACACAGTGCAGCATGGCCTTGAGACACATGAGACACAGAGAGAGAGGGAGAGAAAGACAGAGAGGGTGTGCATTTGAAGGGAAGAGAAAGACAGACAAAGAGAATCTGACAGAGAACTGAAACAGACTAAGAGACTATGTATGTACTGCATGTATCTGACCACAGGCTAATGCACTCCACCCATGCTGTCTGGCATACAGAAACAGAACACAACACATCTCGAAGACTCGAAAAGCCACGCCCTGTGTGGATCAATGCTATCAAATGTGAAACAACTATCAAAATACCAGTAGCTAGCCAGTTTCAGCATGTCTGAAGACCACTGTAGCAGAGGTATATAGAAAAGCTCAATATTGTTGGTCTCACACTGAGTGAAAGAAAGGAAACCTTAACTGAAATGATCCAGTCTGATTAAACTCCACACTTCACATTTTTTTCAACGAGTTACAGTTGACATATCTCACCAGGGAGGAAAAACTATGAGCCACATACATTCAGTGTGCTGTTGATAATTAATTAGCTAATGATGTTGGTAAATTAGCTAGCCATTACAAGCCAATGTTAGGCAATATGTAAGCAAGCTAACTTTAGATTTATCCACATTCCACTAGATCACAAGTTTTATACTCTAGATTATTTAGCTTAAAGCAAAATAGTTAATGGTATTTTAGCTGCACCTCACAATTGAATATTCGACTTACCAGTGACAAAATGCAACTTATTATCTGTACCCTTCTTAAAGTCTTGTTTTTTTTTGTTTGAAATCTTGTAAAAACGTGACCTTGGTCTTAGTGTTTCCCATCACACAACAGCTTTCAGGCATTTTTTTCTACCTTGTTGATGAACTAAAGTCAGAGAAACGGTCACACAATATAGTCAATGGATTGTGATGGAATGTTTTCCCCTCTGGGGTGGGCGGGACTTATTTGCGCTCTGTTTCTATAGAGACACACTATATGCATGCCCACTCACACAAGCCCGTGTGTGAATGTACATACACACTGGTGCACACATGGACAACAATTTATCTTACAGAAGTGCAACCCTGGGGTCCACTGTGTATTAGCAGCCCTGCTGAGACTACAGGCCGAGTCTATAACAATCATTGTTCCTCACACAGCATTTTCCTCTGGCTCCAAACTCACCTCCTCCTCAAAAAGATGTGTCCATTCCACCAGGCGTGAAAAAGCCCCGATTTAATGGACCAGTGAGAGGTAAGCCAAGATTAATGCTAAATTGGACAGAGAACCCAACAATAACAAAACTACTCTTTAAAGAGTGGGAAGTAAGAGAGTGAGAGAGAACCGAGAAGGTGAAGAGAATGAAGGATCAGCCACCTGTGGGCTACTATTACCTCTTTACTGACAGAGAGACCCTTTATTAGCCTGTCAGTGTGACTGATTGACCAGCCCTGCTGAGGAGCTCAAACCTCGCTATACAAAGAACAACAGCAACACTGTGTTGGAGCGGTACATCAAGCAATTTGACAGACTGCTGAAAAATCTGGGTGGTGTTAACAAGAAATGGTCAGAAACAAGATAGTCAATTCTGAAGGGCAAACTTTGACTTAGGCAATGACTCCAGATAATTTTTTGCCTTTCTTTTTTTTCTTTTGTCTTAGGCAATGACTTAGGCAATGACTCCAGATAATTTTTTGCTTTTCTTTTTTTCCCTTTTGTACAACATATCTAATGAGGTTGCTTTAACTTTCAGGTTTGGCCGTTGGGTCACTGAGACAGGCTTCAAAAGAATATCAGCCCCTCCTCAGAGAAAAAAACAACTTGCGTAAGCCAACATCTGAAGGCTATCGCTGACACACTGATGAAAAAAGGATGGAGGGGTGAGCGAGCATATTTGAACAGGAGAGGGATCGCGGCACATGTTGAGGATGATACTTAACAGGATGAGTGCGTTTGCAGTGCGAGTTCTGAGGGAGAGGTGTGTCTGAGTAGAAGATGCCGCCTGAGGAAAGGGGGAGGAGAGAGAGGGGATCTGGATGTAGGGAGAGGAGGGTAACAAGCCCAAAGAAAACAAGGTGGAAATTATTCATGAATCAAACTGACACAAACTTAACTGGGACATTCAGGATTTCAAATAACTGATCCATTATGTATGGGGTTGTCAGAAAGACACCTCCCCAGATGGGGAAGGCAGCTCTACACACCAAGCACAAATTGAAATTAAGCTCCCCGCAGTAAAACTTACTGGACCAGTGTTTCTTCACTCTGATGCAAACTATCAAACAAGGAGCAACATCCTTTATTCTCAGGCGGTCTACAATTACATTTGGAAGGAAGTTGTTCTTCCTCATTCTCTGAGCATCAATTTATTATACTTGAGGTTATGTGAGGTACACTAGTCTGTCTCCCATTTGCCAGACGCTCAAGGAGAGGATAAAATGAACCTATCATATTGATAACTTCGTTTGAGTGGTCGTCTGCCAAAAAATATAAAGGAGACGGACATCCCTATAAAACATTCCTTCAAATATATTAGGTTTTTCTTTATTTCGCTGTCCTCTGATGTTTCTCTTCCTGTTTAAGTATGCCTTGCACGTCTTATGCATGCTAACAAGAGCAGGGAAAGAAAGAGAGGATGTATCATCGTCAAAAATGCTTCCGTCTCTCCCCAAGGGGCCTGGATGGTATGATGGCAGATCGAGAACAATGACAGTGTCTCCATCTCATATGCTCGGAAACATAAACATGGGAAGTGTACTACAGACCACTCTCCTCCCCCTGGAAACACTTTTTATTATCTTTAAAAGGAATATGAGTTTTGTGTTTTGTGTGTGTGTGTGTGTCTGTGCATGTGCGTGCGTGAAACAGCCAAACACACAAGGTTTTATTAAAGCAAGGGGGAGGGTCTTGAAAACAGCAGCAGAATGGAAAGAGGCAGGAAACACTTCAGAATTGAGAGTGCAACAGGATGATGTCTCAGGGTGTAGGAACAAAGCAAAAAGCACAGCATGTAGGCTTGTGCGTGATTTGACACATTGTTGTTTCCATCATCATTTCTACAACTCAGCCCATGACTAAGAAATACACACGAGCTCACTGCTGTCATTCTTATTCTTACTTCTAAACGCTTTTGTAAAAGATTAATTATGCATCACCCCTGCTAATCTGACTGGCATCAAGAGATGGACAGTTCATGATTTCTGTGATCGCAGTTGCCATTCTGCTATTTTTTTTATTCTTAATGCAGAAATGTAATTATTAGAGGTCCTAGAGATGTTTCTGGCTGACCCCGGATTTGGCTCTGTGCTGTTTGTAATTATTCTTCCAACAGGCTCTTTGGGGGAATCGAGGCCTCTCAAACAAGCCAGTGCTTTTTGACAGACAGAAAACATGCCACTGGGAAAATGTATTCATTCTGTTTCTGTTTTGTCATTCTACCCCATCCCCATCCCAATCCGTCACCCTAACCTCCCCTTTTGTTCTCCCTCCGTCTCTTCATCCGCTCTGATTGACTGATACACACGATAAAGTGGAGGGGAGAAAACACAGATATTGTATGTATTTATTTCTCATTCATACCGCCTCTCCTCATCTATGTAAAGGAAGTATTGAGTAGAAACCTCAAAAATATGCTCTTTTATTTTATCTAAGATGTCCTCTGTGTTTTGTCCAAGTGTCACTTATTCATAGCTCTCTTCAGCCAGGCGTAGTCAGGCAAATATTCATTTACATGGAAATATCAAAATTCACTGTGTGCTTGAGTACTGACGCACGCACGCACACACACGCACACACACTCACTCACACAAAACACACACAGCAAGACCCACAATCTCAATCTGTATCCAGTGGTTGATAAACAATCTCTCGAGTTATTGAGCATAAATAAATGAATTGAGAAGAAGAGTCATCGCTTCTGTGGTTTTGCGATGCAATAACAGTAAAACAGATAATGGAGGTTACCTATCTGGAAAATACTGGTGAAAATAAAGTGCATCCTTTTCAAGACAAAACCCCTCTAAATGGGAACTTCAAATTAGAGCAATGATTCTGTTTGGTGGACTGACTGATCACACACTGGCGTCCCTGCTGCTCTGGAGGAAACAAAGTGGAGAAAGTGGAGTGGCAAAGTGTTATGGTAGTGATTTTGGGTGTTCACCCCTGAAAACTTTGCTTCCTTCTCCTAAGACACCTTCATTGTAGTCCTGATGGCTGGAATTTATTCATGTTAAAAAAAAAAAAACAAATTTGTGGGAGCTCAAGTTTAGGCACAAAGAGTTTTTGAACTTTTGAACTCTTTTGAGCACTCCCTCACCAAGTTATGTCCAACCACAACATCCTGTTTAATTTGTTCAGTTATGCCTTAGAAGTCTGACGTAACATTAAGTACAAACCATTTCCCAAATATGGAATTTCAGATCAAATGAATTTTGTCTGGGAGAAAATCCATGGGGTTTTCACATAATCATCCTGGTCAGTCTGTGATTTAAGCTGCCGTTTCAAACTTGAACGTTTTTGATCTGTACATTTCTCTCTTAAATGGGACTGGATCCACTGAATTCTGCTGCCACTTTCCAGCCAAAATAATTAAGTTGCTAACACAGTGGTGCACATTAAATATGCAGCTAGCTGTTCTGTGACCACTGTCAGACTAAAATTACTATGAGAATCATTCTAGCTTGCTACTGAGCCATATAAAATACCTAGTTAGCTATCTACCATGCCCACTTCTGTGGCTGATCTGTCATTTGCAAAATAAAATCACTAAGAGGATGAGAATTACTTCAACTCCAGTCATGTGCAACGGGTCATCACAGGTGGCTAATTACTTATCCATCAGCAATTAGTTTTTTTGCTATTACTTGCTATCAGATTATTTACAAAATGAGTGAAAAGCTTTCTTTTTTCACATACAATAAAATGTCCACATAGGGAATACTGTTTTTTTTTTTTTTTATCACTAAGTCTCAAAAATGCTAACAAATGACAACATGACTTCTGAGGCTTATACACTTAATTTTAAAAGCAGGAAAAGGAAAAACATGGGGAATGATTACATCTGCGTCTCCAGCTAAATCAATCAAGGAGCCACATGGATTCATTGTTCTGCACAAAGGTTTCCAATTGTTTTGTGAGCTGACCCTGAGCTGTCACTTTGTCCCACTTGGAACACCTGCATTGCATAGCAGGTGTGTGTCACGTGTTGAGTTGCTTATGGGCTGGTGGCAGCTGACAAAGGTGAAAGACAGTAATTAGTTGAAGATGGCTACTGGTGGAAGTTGGAAGCGGTGGCGCAGGTTAAAGGCAGTTTGACGATTGAGTTTGCAGGAAGGTTTAACAAAAGTAACCTACACCCAGCCTCCAGGTAATAGCAACCAACACTATACACACGTCACAGACACACATACACACACAAAGTGGCCATCTGGCTAACTGGTAGTTGGATATATTCCCCAGCTCCAGTGTTCAGCACCTCCTCCTCCTCTTTCTCTCTCTTGCATCCCCCTTTCAAACTTTAATAAGATAACTTTCACCATTTTCCCCGCTCACTTTATTTATTTATTTTTGTCTTTTATATTTAATCTCTGCCGTTGGGACACTGGCTCAGTATGTCAAGAGACAGAATGAAGGGAGAGAGGGGGAGAGAGAAAGAGAGAGAGAGAGAGAGTGAGAGAGGCTCAGTGATCCCTGTCCGGTGCAATCTTCTGCGCTTTAATGAAGTCCAATCTGTGAACACACTGTGGTCTTGTACCCGGAGGCAACTGCCTGTCTGCGACACAGAGGAACATATAATAAGCGAATAGCTCCACTGGTGGATGGAGTGAGGGGATCTTTGAAACACTCACACTGTATAGACATGAAAGGGAGACGACTTGTTTCACATTCTTTTGTGTGATCAAATGCAATAAATCTTTATAGCTGAGAATTTCCTCTGAGTTACAAGCAACGCAGACAAGCAGGTACTCCCAATCTCAAGGTCCATTCAGGCTCATCTGCTGCACTGGCTGAATGATTTAATATCTGTTGCAGTGACTGCTGTTAAATAATTTTGTAATGCAATATTCAGATCATTAAACAGCACCCTGAAGTACTGTCAGTATTACCCTACACACTACTATTAATTAATAATCATCAGCGAGCTACTCTTTCCTTTCTTTCTGCGTTCACATGCCATATGCTTTTGACACCCTGAATCAATTACATTTACATTACTATTTCTTATAACTTAAAACAATTCTTCTAATGCTTGAAAATGTATATATACTGTATATATTACTTTAAATAATACAGAACTGAAAGGAATCTTCTGCACCAATATCAAATTTAATTGCAAATACTGAAAGGCCTTTTCATGTATCTTGTACTGTTCATGAAATACAGATACAAATACAATAGATATAGATAAAAATGTGTTTGTATGAATATGTGAAGAAATACTTGCAGGATTTGAAAGGCTGTCTTTTCTGTTAGTAAAATTTAGTCGATGATCTATAACTGAAAATATGATATGCACAATGATTGAGCTGACACTAAAAAAGATTTGCTCAATTTATTAACAAATTTTCAAAATGAATGTGCTCAGAAGAAAACTACATGGGATAATTAGCCTGATCCTCAGAATCTATGTTTGACAGCCTAATTGGAGCTCAGCTTTTGTCGAATACTTTAGTACTTAATCAAAAGATACATTCTGCACACCAGCTATGCCAAATAAATCAAAAAGCCCTTTAAGCTATGACATTCCTCTAAAGTTTTTTCACATTGCCTGCACATGTAGGCATGGATCTATGAAGAAACATGAAGGCCTTTACTATTTTACCATTTTCTCTCTGCTGTTCAGCCTAATGTGAGCATCACTTATTTGAAGACTGGAAAAAGTGTGAAAAAATATGTGATGAGCAGGAGAGGAATTTCGTCATTTTAGGGGCAAAGCCATATGGCCTTTGTCATCATCATAGTTTCAAGGACACAGACCACATGCCAGGGCATAAAGTGCAAAGTTAAGTCAATTACAGTATAACAATTTTGAGTCCAAAGAAAAAACATAATCATATTGAATACCCAATGTACCACTGCCGGTGAAGAAGAGCATAATATCATTATTTTTTTATGTTTCTCCTTGATTATTCCAATATTGAAATGAAAGTGACTATTACTTAAAAGTTAATTTTATTCTGATAATTCATATAAGTAATATGTAGCCAACTCAGTGGAAAAATCAGTTCCAGTGGGAAACTATATAATGCACAAGTAAGTAATTTATTTGCTCTCACTAGTGCCTGCAAACAATTTTTTTCCAAGCAATACAATACATGAACACAAACATATTCGGTTTGGCAGTTAGTGCTTCACTTGCACTGTAACTTGGTTGTCAGGGCTGAGCGAGTGATTCAGAGCATTTACATGGACTTTTACTAATCCGGTTATACAGCAGTTATTTCAGAAATGCCATTTACAGGAGAAACCTGGTTTCCATTATCAGGGAGTGACCTGCTGACTTGTTGCAGTTATTCAAAGTGGAAAAAGAGTACAGCAGACAGCTTGTATGTGGACCAGAGGAACCTTGTCTGCACACCAGGACAGACTGTCATCACATTTCATAAAATTGTGAAATCTCACAGGAGCAGTGATGAAAATGTTATATTGCTGGAGCAAAATGCATATAATGGAAACCCTGAAAAGGTTTACATTTTAACTCTAGAGAGAGTTTTTTTGTTTGTTTAGGTATTTTGACAGAAGAGGAGCAGAAAGAAAAGCACATTTACAGGGACATGGCAGTGAGGGCACCCAGGCCACTGTGGCTGCAAGCATATTATTTTCTAAGAGTTATTATTGACAGATTAAGGGGCAACTGTTGTGGCAGCCATTAAATTCCTCCCCTGGTGATGAGGATAATGAAAGGGAATGCTTGGGCAACAGATTTGGCTTTCATATCTGAGTTAAAGAAAATTTCCATCCTCAGATGCACCATTTCATGTCATCAATCTGTGATGTCTAGGAGTTACATTCTAATGAAGTGCTGTAATTTACTAATTTGGTGTACCAGCTTCGCCTCAGACTGCCTCTACTCCACTTAGTAATTTCCTACATTTCCAAGAAAGTCTTTCACACACTGTCTTTATCAGCTGTATAAATAAAGACTTCAATGTTTCTGTCCTAAGACCTTCATCAGGTTATCTTATATCAGGCCATCCTTGAAATGTTGTTGAAAAAAGACTTTTTCTTGTAAGTGAAGAAGACAGTGTGTGGGAGTTCCTTTATTATCTCTGCCAGGAGATCATGTGTTTAGTCGCATGTGTCTGTGTGCCTGTGTGTCTGTCTGTCTGTGGATGATCTTGCAAACTACTGGGCCTGTCAGTCTATTTTTTTTGTGGACAGTTATGACTGTTTGAGGAACAACCAGAACATGGAGGAGACACATGGGAGAACAACCCTTTAAAAAGTGTCAGAGGCTGATGGAATCTGTCAACAAACAAGGGTTAAAATAGGTTAAATAGCCCAATGCTTCTCCACTGTAAAAAATGAAATCCAACAGCTGTTTCATAGGTCAACAGACTAATTTGTCTAATCTTCTCGGGTCTTTGGACGAGGTCAAAGCCAAGACAAAAAAAACAAAAAAACAAGATCAAAGCCATCATGGAAAACCCCTCTCACCCTCTCTACAATGAGTTGTGGCACAAAGCAATAACAATTATATACTTCAGATACACATATTGTCCCCACACAAGCCTGGCAGAGATCTGAAGAGTGCCCTCTTCTAGTTCATCTTGTTCATTATTGGTTATGCTCTCCTATGTGCCTGCCTGTGTGCACAACAAAACAAAAAAACAACAAAACACACACACACACACACACACACACACACATGTATATCCGCTATATTTCCGACAAATATAGCGGATGGGAAAAATTTGAAATTTCATCAAACTTTTTCAGGGGAACTGAAACACAGGAAAAGAGCGGGAGATGGGCGGGAAAATCAGAAGATCTGGAAGGCGCGGGATGCAGATTTGACCATTTTATAGGCTAGTGTATTTTCGCTGTGTTTTCTTGAGAAATTCGCTCATGGCGCGCTAAAAAATTTGACAGCGGCACACTTTTTTTAGCTGTAGTGAAGTGCGTGCGTACGTGTATGTGTAATGTGTGCGGATTGCAGTTATGCCCGCGGACACCGCAGATAATCCGCAGATTGGGCAGGTTGGGTCATAAAAATAAACATTCTGATTAATAAGGGATGGGTTGCGGGTGGCTGAAATAACACATCATTAATTACGAAAATATTAATAGTGATTACATTCTCTAAAATGTGACATTTTAAGCTTAATTTTTTGTCAGGCATAAATATAGGGGCATTTGGTATTTATGTTGGACAGCCTTGTTTGTGTTCGGGACATTCAGAATTTTAATTTGAAGGGATTAAAGATATTAGCCTGTGTTCAGGCTATTGTAGAAATAGA
>OMKZ01046973.1:2094-18389 GCA_900302535.1 Neoniphon sammara | reverse complement strand
AAAGTACCAAAACATTGCAATAATTGGTATTTAATCTCTTAAAAATCAGAACTTCTTTCTGAGCCTTGACTTCTTAGCAGCCCTACATCAAAGTTGGCATAACAAATATTGTCATGTGTGATGCCACGTACAGCCTGCAGTATAATTACCGTAAAGCCTTCTACATCCAGAGCAGGTTTACGCTCTGTAAGCAGCCAACATCTGTGTCAAGGCAGCAAAGAGTAATGACTGTACAGTACTGTAACAGTGCAGCAGGGTTGGACCGATACTGGCCAGTCAGCTGTCTATTGATGTGATAGATATGATTATCTGATTATATGCTGTATAATTGATCGGCATTACACTGGTTGTCTATGAGAAGCCCTTAACCTGAATTGATTCTCATGTCACATTTTGATCAGGTTCCACGTAAATATGCATCAATGTTATTATCCCGGGTTTTGGTGTAGAAATTTTGTGTCCCGTGGTCTAAATGTGGATTAAGAGGCTTTTTGACTTAATAAAAAAAGGTGAGATACTGAATACTTGTGCGTTCTTAGCATTAAAATGAAAATGTAAAGATACTGAATAATGGCACAAAAATAACAAATTTACTCCAAGATAATGGTACTGGCCTTCAAAACCCCATATCGGTCAAACCCTTCTGTATAGATCCATGGTTTACACTCCAATACTCTGCAGTCATCCAGTGAAAGTACAGTATAGTTCAACACAAACAAACAGCATCCTCCTACAGTATCAAATGCAGAATGATCATCCTGAGAGACCCAAGTTCTGTCTAAATGACAACTACCTCTACTGGTAGAAACACATGAAGTCAGCGAAATGTGGCTCTTGCTTGCTTTCAGAAATTACTTTCCATGATGTACACAAAACATCTGAACCGAACTTAATGGAGCGTCTGAAATGAAGCATCATCCTTCAAACAAAAATCATCCTTCGAAGTAAACATTACAAACAGCGATTTTGCGCCCCTTTCCACTTATGCATAGTTCAGCAGGCAAACGGCGCTGCTAAGGCTACACTGATGGCGTGGTCACTGATGGGAAAAATCTGACATTTTTGCAAGTGACTGCTGGGAAAGCTTGGTAGACATACTGTGCTGTAGACAAAAGACCATGTACATTTTCAGAACAAAAGATTACGCTTTCTCAACATTTACAGGTTTTGATTCCATAGCATTTCCTTTTCTCTAACACCAGTGGCTTCACCCAAGCACTATAGTCCATTGATTCAGGGCAATGGGTTCACATACTTTAGCACATTCCTGTTCAATGGCGTTCAGTATCATTTAGGGCAAGTGGACCAATATCTCAACATTAAAGAGAAACCATTGTTTTGAAAGGAGAAGCTGATATTTTGATTGCAGTTGTGGTTAAATGGTCACACCAGGACATGGAAACTGCAATAAAAAATAATAGAACTTTTTAATATCCTTTCTCATGTTACAATGAAGAACTCCCCGGCATAATTTCCATATGAGCTCAACCCGACAAACTTAACGCCATAACCACAGCTTGACCCCCAACCTTCCTCTGATCATAAAAGTCTCTGAAATTAAACAAAACTACATTTGAAAACAGAAACAGAGTAAAGACAGAAATCATGAAAAATAGCTTTCCAGAAACAGATTTAAAACAAGTGATAAATGTTACGAGGACAAAAATAAAAACCTGGATTAGTTAGGCTCGCCCAACTCCAAACACACATGAAAAGACAAAACAAAAATGTACAGAGACCATCATTTGACATACTTTGGCCCATTGTGTTGTGTGCAAGGTGAAAAGAGCAGAATATATGAATTGTCCCGCCAGAGGAAAATTCACCCTGTCTCTCTGTCCGGTAAAGAAGGGAGGAAAGGAGGGAGGGGAGGGGAGGAGGGGAGAGAGACAAACAGCACGGCCGACGCTGCCATCTTGCTGTTCTTCCTCGGGCCAGTGGGTGGAGCTGTCGCACCATAAAAAGCCCACCTCGCTTCCTTCTGTACACAAGTCAGTGCTTGCTGGACATGAAGAATAAAAAAATATTAAAAATAAAAAATAAACCAAAACAAACAGTATGTGGCAAAAAAAAAATAAAAAAAAATGAAGGACAGCAGCAACAGTGATGACTCAGTCAATTTTGACGGCAGCATAGATTTTCCTGATGAACATGTAAGCTGCGTAGAAGCCAATTGTGCCTGTTAGCAGCCAGAAGGACAGGACCATCAGTGTTGTGTAGCCAAAGTACAGGAGGGAGGGGATGAACTCCACGATGTCCAACTGGAGACAAAGAGAAGAAGAGTCTGTGTCACCATGCTGTCCATACATTATAATTTTTTTGTGAATATTACAGCCATTTCAGACTTTATTCACTACAGACCATTGCTATTTTTCCAATTGCTAATGACTTTTTTTATAATGAGTCCCTTGTTTTCTATTTGAGAACAAGTACCAGCATTTCAAATTCAAAATAAAATTCATAATAAAATGTTCAAAATGCAAAGCATTCTCACAGTGATAAGCTTCACATTAGCTGTAATAAAATCAGTTTGTCGTGGACTCTTCATGTCAGGACAGTCCCGGGACTTTTACCTTATTGACAAAGTAGAAAATGGCGTAAACAAGGACGTAGAAGGCTGAGCCTCCTGACACCAGGAAAGTTCTCCACCACCACCGGTAGTCCTGTTGGAGAGGACAAACAGAAAACAGAGCACTTTTGAATGTGTAGATGACTGTGATAAGGTTAAGGTAGGACTGTGGTGCTGCATACTGTCAGGGGGTTTTCAATACATACACTGGTTCTGCTCCCAGTTCTTAAATTGAACTCACACTTAACCATGCTGGAAGAGAAAATATTCAATTCTAAAACATCACACACTATCTAGCCCTAGTGCATGCTATTTTTTTCTAAGCAGAATCAAATGAGCTTAATTCATACTGAAAATAAAAATGTTTAGAAGCCACTTGAATTATAACACTGTAAGAATCCATTTAAAACATTTCAGTTTTAGATGCCTTAAACATTGGCAGCAAATTTTTATAAAAGTCAAACAAAACAAAACTCAACAAAAATTCACCCTCAGATACTCTTACACTGTTAAATATCAATCTGTAATGTTCAATATATTTATTCCAGGTGTTATTTTATGATGATGTATGTTGCAATGTACTGGTTTACTCACTTCCCTAATTCATCTATTTTTATTTCACTTATTTTCTGCGTTTCCTGGAAGGACTTTTAACAACTACCAGGAGAGGGATATGAACTTGTTGCTTTCCATCGAAAGTGAATAAATATAGCCAGCCAGCCAGAGTTTGACAGCAGCCAAGACCCGTTTGACATAGATGTTTTAGTTAGCTGAAAAACTGTCAATCAAACTGAGAATAAGATAAACACACCATTAAACAACAAAATGTGACCAGAAAAGCAACATACATCAACATTAGTTGTTTATAACAGTGTCAAAGCATTTTTGGGTGGAAATTTCCTTCAATGTTACTTCTTGGTTCACTCCAATTTCAGTATCTCAAGTTATCCAGTACAAAATGCCTTTATAATTCTACTTATTAATCCAAGTCTAGCCTAGATGCTCTTACTTCTGCACAGAGCTGGAAGTAAACCATGACGATGCTGATCTGGGAGCAGGAGACCACCAGGATGATGAAGACCAGAAACAGGAAGCCAAAAAGGTAATAGAACTGATTCTCCCAGATGGCCTGTGGGTAATGACATACACAAACATGTTTATGCTACTATATGTGTGAGGACTATTCCATCGGCTTACTTCAGTGCCATAACTTCTAAATGTAGCCACGGTGAGGACTGGAAAATGATCGTGACTTTGGTCAATGTGGCAAGAAAAGGCGCCTCAAATTCATTACAACAAAGGAGGAGCAGAACTGTTGTACTCACACTGAAGATGAAGAAGAGCTCGATGAACATGGCACCAAATGGCAGGATCCCTGCCATAAGGATTCTAGTGGAAAGAAAAGAAACATAAATAAAATAAAATAAAATAAAATTGGGGAGGGTTTCCTGTGCCTCAGCTATTTTTGAAATCCTGTGACGCAACACAGTTTTTACATAAACTGTGGTTATCAGCTGTTCATTTGAGAGCATCACAATAATTGTCTGAACATTAACAGAGCTACTTGTCTCTTTCAGCAGCAATTGTGCCTGCAAGTTGAAAAAAATGCACAGAAATAGTCAAAGTATATGCACATGTAGTGTGCGTTTGTCATGTTTGATTTGTTCATTGTTCCAGGGCAGAGGGACTCTCTTCCTTAGTTTCATTTTGTGTGTCATTTAAATGCATCATCTATGACGGCTACATACGAGGTTAGCAATATTTGGGAATTGTATTTTTTTTATATTACTCTGACTGTAGTATGGTTACTTATGGTGGAAACCTTTACTGAACTGTGCACAATTTCACCATAAAAATGAGGGGAAAAAATCTGACACAACAACTCTCAATTGTTTCCCCTTGGAAATCTTTCAGCAGGAGAAGGGCAATTAAGGTATAAAGTGACAGCCGATGACTAAATGAAACTGAAACGCCAGCCTAACATAGAAATAATATTGAAAACATGTATTCTTAAAGGTTAGGTCATGTTAGGTACCTGTTGCTCTAGTTTGCTCTCCTGCTTAGAAAAAGATGCTTTTTCCATCAAAAACAAAGTGCTAGACTGTTCAGGTTCCATTCCCATAATAGATATGTTATTTTAATTTTTATCAACATGGAAGGCGCACAGCCTTGCTTACGCGCTTAATGATGCAGCTCAAAACAACTCCACACGTATGACAGAAATTTCATCACGCTGTGAAATCTCACATTAGCAGTGGTAAAAATCTTGATGCAGTGGCTCAACACTCACCCAACAAACTTGTTCATGTACCAGCGCTGCTCTGGGACCTGCCGAGGGATCTGATTGGTGCGTACAGGGTTGTCATACGGCTGCTTGCGGAAACCAAAGTAGTAGCCCAGGTACACCAGGGGCATGGAGATGCCGAACCACATACAGAGCAGGGCCAGCATGGTGGTGAAGGGAACCTGAGGTGGTGAGAGGAGAGAAGAGGGACACAACAAGGATCATAAGATACACATGGGGTGCTTTACATATCATCTGCTTGCATTGGTTATTAAAAATAGTTTGAAAAAATTCCACTCTTGTTAAGTTAATAAAAGATTCTGTTGTTTGGTGATTAAATGTTGTCATTAAATTGTTGTACATACTTTCCTTTAACCTGCCTCATATACTTGACTGCTTAGTTAGTGATTTCATAAATTTGCTGGAATGCCTTTCGACAGTCACCATGTGTGTGAACTGAAGTCATAAAACTCACCGCCCCGGAGGAGTGCTCTCCCCAGATGAAACAGTTGAGGATGAAGCAGATTCCAAAAACCACTGCAGGATACAAAGTTGCTGTCTGCAGGAGACACAAAACACACCCTATTCAATACTCATTGCAAAAATATATTTGGCAGGTTGTTAATTTGCCTCAGTGGCTGCATGGAATATTGCATGGGAACTGCATGCATTGTAAATTGTTTAAGAACTGTTTCAGACACAATCCATAATCCACATGATAACAAACTGTAGCTTTGCTGCAGAGCAAACAAACATTTGGACATCACAAGTGGAAAAAAAAAGACCAATATGTTGACTAAGCTGAAAATCATACATGCACTTTTGCACATCTGTGAGTATGAGTGATATGCGTAGAAGGTAACATCCCACACTGACGATTTAACTTATTACGCACTCACACAAAATGCTCCCTTCTTCCACCGATGGCCTTTCAGTGTGCGGTATAGTCTGCCAGCAAAGTAGCCACCAAATACACTGGAGGATAAACACAAACAAGCATAACGAGTGTTATAACAAAGGAAATTAAAAACTGCAGTGTCAATGGGAAATATAAAAGCCAAAATTTGAAACGTGATTACTTTTTACTTCCTCCTTGGGATTTCCAACTAAGAGAAACCTGACCAGAGATGTGAATATGGATCTTACCCCATGAACATGAAGAGGAAGCAAGCAGTGGTCATCAAGGCTCCTCGACTGGACGGTGACAACATCCCCAACATGGCCACAACTACAACACACACCGGAGCAAATGGTAGTCACAGCCACAAGACATTTTTCAGATTATAGTGGCCAAAGTTTCACATGAGACAGAAATACAAACAGAGTAGCAGGACACAGTAAATCAAATTACAAATCAGCCATGCGATTCATGAAACAGAATATGCAGCTCTCTCACTGCAATCCTTTTATCTTCTGGGCTTTTAGCACTGTGGCTAAAACACAGGACAATGTTATGCTCATTAGGATTCAAGAGAGTGTCCAAAGCTACAAAGAAAGGATTATACATTTATCTCCTGTGTCCTACAGATAACAGCTATTTTCCCTGTTTTTATGTAATCTACATTATAGGCTTAAAGGTGATTTGTTAATCCTCACAGATGTAAACTGAGTGGAAGAATGGAATATGCTTCAGTTAGATGGAAGTCCAATGGGTACTGAAGTCAAAGCCCCTAAACTGAAATGACTTAATGCTAGATACAAGGTGTATCATCTTTTAATAAGTCTCCTATTCTTATATACTTACCTGACATTTTAAATTATTATGTTATGTATGTTATAACTTTTAGAACTGTCTTATACTGCCTTCTTTGATTTGAAGTTGTAATGTAATCTTGCAAACGAGAAGCATAAAATCTACGTTCAATTTCAAGACCACTTGTCTTTGTGTTGCAAGTGCAAAAAAATGCTGAGACTATGGGACAAAACCCATCAAAATGTGCTTTCAAGTAAAAATAAAAAACATGGCTGCTAGTGGATAAATTATCCTGTTTCATTATTCTAGAGAAGTTAACTCTTCACTTATAGAAGGGCATTGATGACATAAGTAACAAACTCACAAATGACGATGAGGATCATGCAGAAGAGCTGGATGCCTGAGCCCAGCAGAGAGCTGAGGATCATGGGATACTGAGGCGGCCTGAAGACATCACCATGAACATTCTTCCACCCAGACTCCTCCATGGTGTCCTCCTGGTGAGGGAGGAGAGAAATCTGGTGAAATCCCTGGTGTACACATTGGTGTAGTGAACAAAGAAAAACCTAAAACTTACATCTGAACAAATATGATATTCTGAAACTGATTTCAATCGCCCAAAAATCTGTTTTGTTCAGATGCGTATGCTTTGTGCAATCTATAATGCAGTCTCTCTCAGTGACATGCATAAACCATGAAGGTAATCTCTTATGATGAGTGTGCATTTCCTTACTATGTCATCCTCTCTGTTGTAGTTGGCGATATCCTTCCTCAAAGTCCTGATAATGATCATACTCAGAATACCTGACAGGGAGAAGCAAGTCAGCACAAAAAAACCCTGCAATCTCAACATTTCACACACTGTCATCAACCTATAGATTGGTATCACATTTACACAGAATAAAAAGTGTCTTGTACACAGATCAGAAAACCAAGATAACATTTTTATCCATAATGATCAAACGTTTTTGTTTTTTTTTTTGGTTTGTTTTTTTCCATGAATGAATTGCAGCATTCATCTGGTTGTTTATGATCTACCACTAGGCTCTACTCCTGGGGGGAAATGCCATACTGAAATCAACAAGAGCGATTACTTCAGACCCCCATGCATCTGGGTCCTATAGAAATGTGGAGGGTAAAATAAGAGCTGCCCTAATTACATTATGTCTGTTATGTACTTTTTTTTTTTTTTTTTTAACATTTGATGACTGATTTCAGTCCAGATGGACTGAAATTAATATTTATTAGAACTCAGGGGTGTTTCACTTCTGTTATTTCCAGACCAGAATATCATCAACTACGACCGGGCAAAGTATTTCTAACAGACCTTATTCACAGCAGCCATTTTGACATGAAATAGTAGGTAAAAACAGGTGTTGCTAATCACATTAATTAAGGATCTGTTCTACTTAGGTGCAGAGCCTTAATTAATATGATTAGTGACACCTGTGTTTACCTACTATTTCATGTCAGAATGGCTGCTGTGAAAAAGGTCTGTTACTGACTGTCAATCCAAATGGTTCATAGAATTAAAAGGAGATGTTTGCTGGTTTGCTGAAAAACAGGAGTTCATTTTCCCAGTAATTATTACTCCCACGGGGAAGCGCACCCTGTAATAATCACAAATTATGTTGATCAGGATATTACCAAAATCACATTATGATGCAGGTGAAAATTACATAAACAGATGTCCCTCAGTAATTTTATTGCCATCCGTATGGAGCTTAAGACGAAGCTTTCTGAAAGCACTCTGATGCATGCAATGCTACAACGACCCTAGTGACGTTATCATTCAAGTTTGGGCCTAATGATGATTGATTTAAAAAAAAAAGAAAAAAAAAAGAAAACCCTAAATGTGCATCCCAGTTCCACATATTTCTATATTGCAGATTTATCACCATTTACACCTTCAATTTAATTATAGGCCTACAATGCACAGTTACTCCACGCAAGGTAATTTCCACCATATTTTCAGTGACAAACATTGTTAGGACACAATGGTTCAGCTGGACAGGATTTGTCAGATAACAAAAGAGGGAACATACCAGACAGAAAGAAGACGACCACCACAGAGTTGACAATGGAGAACCAGTGGATCTGGACATCGCTCATGGTCAGGTATGTGTCCCATCGGGATGCCCACTTCACTGCACTTTCCTACACAGAGGACAGAAGAGGCTCATCAGTGTTTCCTTCACATTCAATCAGCTGGAAGTGTCCCCAACAGCTGGAGAACTGACATAGCCAGAAAAATGCAAATGCACTCAATTCATCATCTGACCTCATTGCTCAGTCTGCCTTTCCAAATCTCATGAAAAACACATTTTTACTCAGTTTGCACACCATTTGGTTTTCTTACATTGTTGTCACACCCTATATTTTATTCAGATATTAACACATGCATGCTTCAACTACATAGTGTGAATTTTTTGGTTATTTAACAACTAGTGTAGATAAATAAACTGATATGATCCTTTATGCATTATTGTCACTACTACTAGTGCACCCTGCCCGTTCTTTGTAACAGTGTCAAAAGAGCTTAGTGAAGCTGTTCAGGCCCAAATTGTTTGTGCTGCTATGACTGAAAAACTATTCCAGTGCCAAACTACAGCTAAATTGAAAGTTTCTAAGGGGGCAGTGCAACATATGCTGGAAAGATTTTCACAACAAATTGTCATTTTCATCTAAATCAAGACAGGCAGGCCTAAAGTGACCACACCAACTGAAGTCCAGTATGTCAAGCTTACATCTTTATGAGACAGAAGAGCATCTGCATCCAAGATACAGAGCCAACTGAGCATAAAAGCCCTACCCAAAATACAATTAGCAAGCTGTGGCTTAAATGGGAAAGCAGAAGTTTCAAAACCAAACAATAGGCCAACGGGCCAAACAGTATCAAAATATCACTGCTGAAGACCGGAAAAAAGTTTTGCTTACAGATTCATCTATTTTTGAACATGACAGTAGAAATCACACAATTTATGTGAGGAGACGGCCGCAATGAGAGGTTAATCCAACAGTGCATAACATCTACAGTCAAACATGATGGTAGAAATATTGTGGTGCGGGGATGTTTCATTTATTCAGGAGTTTGAGAAGTGCACAGGATTAACTGCACACTGACAACAGAGACGTAGCCCTGTTGTCCCCTCCAGTGATTTTCTTTGGGAACATTTGCAAAGGGAAAGGGCAAAACATACTGCCACATCACAAGACTCTGTGGGTGCTCTATAAGAAACAAAATAGATTATGTGACCTTGTTTGGGAAGTATCATTTGACTAAAACTTTGTATTTGTTTTTTCATAAATAATGAAACAGAGTTCTTGATCATGGACTCTGACTTTTGGACCCCAAAGTACATCCTATTTGCTCATGAAATGACCCAATTTCCCTGTAGGGATCATTGGAGTTTCATTTAATCTAATCTAATCTACTTAGTGCCAAAGTGGGACAGAAATCAAGCTGTGAACTCTTCAATCACAGCTGCCGCATTGATGTCACAATGTGTATGATAACTAAAGCTGGAGTTACAATAGCTTGAGTTAGCTGGAACTATAGCTGAAAATGACAACAATGTTGTTTACAGTCACTTTAGACTGATTAGGAATTCTTTATATATACATTTATTTATATGATAAAATTTTCATATCGGGACCGCAGCGCAAGGTTGAGAAAAGTTCAGGAGTAATTTCAAGGCTTGACAGAAGAAAGAAAAGGAGACAATATTGCTGTGTCCAGACAGGACTGAAGGTGTGAATCCTGTAGTAAAAATGAGAAGGCACTTGTGAAGTGTCTCATGGATGAAATGCTGCAGAGCTATTCAGACCCTAATCATGAATGTCCCTGATAATACTGTTTCCTCACTGTTTTCCTCCTAGGTTCAACAGGGACAGGCATACCCATTAGAAAGAAGACCCAAACCAGGCAGGATAAGTGGGAGGAGTACAAACAAAAGGATCTTACAGTGAGACAGTCACAGGGATACAGACTAATTAAACATGTCTTTGGGGCTTGGGGAACTGAGAAGCACTGCTTAATTAAACGCATGACTTTTTAGGGAATTGCAGTGATGAGAATAGAAAAAACATAAAATCCTCTGCTCCTCTGATGATGCCTAAAGAACAATGTAGGAAAGTTTTGAAAATACTTAGACCAAATATTCCAATCTGGTGAACTCTCAGAGGCTAAACAGTGAAAAAGTCAACACCGCAATGCAGTTAAAATTTGTGGCATATTTTTGCACACATGAGCATGATCTCATCATTTCCTTGTGAGAAATTAATAAAATCTTTTAAAAGCCAAATACTGCTTCCCAGTGGACCCTGGGAGGGGGATCCAACACTGACAGTTAGATTATAATATGCTTTCAATAAAATTATATACACAGGCACAAATTAGATCACAGGCTTTTTCTTGTTTGATCTCTAATCACTTTACCAACCGCCCACAAATTTGTGCTTTGTTTGAGTCAAATTTTTTCCCTGCGTCTCTTTGCTTTTAGGTGCTCCTTGACACACTTTCATCATCCGGTTACATAATTTGTTAGTTCCCCTCACAGCACACACGTAACCTTTCCTACATTTCATAATCAACTTTTCATACTGTGCACTACATCTTCCTTTTCTCTCTCAATGATTTTGTACACGTTCTAATTCAGAAACCAGTGACCAACTGGTCTGACTCCTGGCTATGGGATGTTTCAGGTCACTGGGAGCTCGGGTTGCAGTTACTGACCTTCCACTGGACAGAGTAGGTGAAGAGGACCTCGTTCTCCTTGGTTGGGTCAATCTCCTGCGGGGCAGAGCCACTCGCCTCAGGTAGGGTGCAAGTCTTCTCGTTTTCAACAGGCTTCAGATCTGAGGACACAAGAAGTTAACATCATGTGGGAAGCAAAAGAACAAGGATGACATTTTAAAGTTTTTTGTCTTTTCTCTTTTCTTGGACCGAACAGTGCAGAGAGACAATGAATTTGACAGTGACACAATCGATATTTTGTGACTTAGAAGGGATGTAATGATGTTCTGCCCTGGAGTTACACCCACAACCCTGATAATAGAGGTTATGAGGCTTAGTCTGCTGATACTTGTACTACCAAGGGTGCTGTACTTAGCTGTATGTATATGCCATATATACTGCTGACTTTTGTTTTTGTCACATGAGAGCACAATGTGCATTCAAAAGAGGATATGAAAATTTCACAATCTCCAGCCACTCAATAGGGTGCGTTCATCACCTACCATCAACCTTGACGCTCTGGGGCACGACCTCGAATCGCACCACCCTGTAGTCGTGTTCGTCCCCCTGCTCCAGCTTCTCCCTGTGGTAGTACAGGATGAAGGACAGGTGGTTGTGCAGATAGAACTGGGGAGGAGAAAAAAGAAGGAGCAAAAGACACATTACTACTCTTTATATGAGCAAACCTCCTTGTGTTAAGAGTGAGTGAATTGTGATTTTCTCCAAAATATTTATTTTGGCTGTTTGTAGGAATTTTCCAGTGACATTAGTTCTTACAAATGGGTTACGTTATCCAAACTATTTACTTCTGTGTTATATCCAGAGTTGCTTGTAAATCTTGTTGCGCCTGCCGTTTTTGTTTTGGACAAGCCCTTTAAAAAACAGCATCCCAGAAAAAAATCCACAAGTCATTTAAAAAAATGGCATCCTTGTGATAAAAAGTTGCGTATCTTTTTTTGTCTCGTCTAACCTGCCATACTTGTTTTTAACTGTAACTGTCAGTTCATGAGGAGGACGCGACGGCTTCGGCAAAAAGCACAAGCCCAGCCTGTAAATAACCCAAATTTATTTATTATTAAAGGCTTTTTCATCACACTGAAATTTGCATCTGTGTGTTCAGTCAATCAGGATGAGCCTACACACCCCAGTGGTGCCTCACACTATACAAGGTGAGTGCACCTTCAACTCTGTACCCACTTTTCAACGCCTGAAAGGCCAAAACATGGCTGAGGATGGTTTTGTCTGACACTGTACCAGATAGGTGCATCAAACTGTTTGCCACTCTCGATTCCCATGAGAAATGTTTTGAATGCCTCGGTGCCAAGCGTACATATGTCTCTGGGAATAGGGGGAACTGCTAGAATGCATCAAATGCCGGCCCAGGCCCCCTTGATCTGCAAGGCACCAGGAGTGCTAGAGCTGTTTCACTGCTCCTCAGAACTCTGTTTGGAAAGCGATGACAGTGAAGCAGAATGAGATGTCAGCTCTCCAGAGGCTCTCTTGCCACCAGCCGTCCAAACACCAATTAGAGTGGACTTTCACACCCCACTGACACCAAAGCACCTTTACAAGGGATGGCCTACAGCACGAATACAACAGGATTTCATTTGACTGTTCCCTAGACCCCTGCACCTTCTCAAAGCTCTCAAACCACTGTATCGTCAGGGAATTACGGTCTTTGTCAGTTTCAACGATGCCATTGACATGGCCTGGTCCAAGGGGTCAGCATGGTCTAACCAATTTAGGATTTACTATCAGTTGGAAAGAGTGCACCCCAACCATGTGAACAAGCTTTACGTCTGGGAGTGCGCTGCAACTTCACCACATTCCAAGCCTGTCAGTCAGTCAGAGCCCAGATGAATAGCTGTGAGGGAGATGATCCAGCCGGGGCAGTTGGACAAGACAGTCAACAGTTTTTACTGTGATGCACCTCCTCAGCCTCATTAAGGCAGTGTACCCTGAGGTTTCACTGGGGCTGCTACACAGGAGATGCCTGCAGGGGTGGCTGTCTTTGGATCTGAGACAGCACAAGTTCAAGTTTCAAGTAAAGTATCTAACTTAAACTTGAAACTTGAACTTGACCACAAATGACACCTTGAGTCATGACCCCCCAAAAGTCCATGTCTGTCCTGACTGCTGGGGGCACCGCCCATATAGTCACAAAGAGGTCCACACAGGACACATAGGAGTCGTCTCCTATGTGTCAGAACAAACTTGCCCTCGAACCTGCCACCTGAATGTGCTGAAAACTATATTCCACCCTCACAGCTGACTGAACTGAATGTATCATTGGCTCCCAAAGCCTGGACACAAGATAATGGAAACTATTGCAGATCATGGTATCTATTTCATTCTAGCTGATTCTGAAATTGTCTTTATTCGGATAAAATCAACGTAATTGTTCTCTTAGTACCTAAGAACATCAAAGTGATTTCTTTTTTTTTTTGTTTTGCCAATACAGAGAAATTTTCTTTTCACTGTGGGAATTTTGACTAGACCTGTATCTTTCCAACAGCAAAGCAATCTTTCAATACTCATTGTCTTTTAAAAGCTTGTCTAATTATAACAGCACCTTGATCTATTGAGACATCTCTAAGCAAAAGGCAAAACAGTGCCTGAAAGAGTTCACAGGTGGGGTAACTGCATTTTTGTAGGTTCAAACTTCAAGCAATGGAATATCTAGAGTTCATGTCTGTCAGGAAACTTATCCAGCTACCTCACTGATCCACATTCACAGAACAGGCTGAGGTCTTCTAGTCATCTGTTTACCAACTCTTTCCATCTTAATGCATAAGTCAGGGTGGGGAACTAACATATACCTTGTTGTTGTCTGTAAAGCCCAGTCTGTAGCCATGTTCAAACTGGACATCCTTCATCACGTCCTTCTTCTGCTCCTCTTCTCCTCCTGCCTCTCTGTTGGGGTAAAACTCCAACCTTGTGGCAACTGGCAGGTTATCTGCAATACTGAGAAAGACAGATGGAAGCGTTCTGTTAGTTTTGCTAAGCATGTTGATCCTTTAAAAACAAACTGACAGATTACATTTCCAAAGGAAAACAATATTCTAACCGAGAATAATCACTGAGACTGCTCTCACATCTCAAAGAGGGGACTGTGCGCAGGAAAAAAGCATAAAATAGAGATATTGTCCAATGACTGGGAGTTGTATATTCAACAAACTAAACAAGTTCACCTCTCTGGTAATATGTAATACTGAGGAAGAGGATTAGTAAGGAGTTCTATACACATGGCAAAGGGAAAAGTGGACATTTCACCATAGACAGACAAGCAGTAATCACTTAATCTAAGTCTATTTTAATTGAAGTGAAAAAAGTGTGGAACCAAAGAGTGGAACGAAAGCATTGACTGCTTCATTCATACACTGAATGATGAGGAGACTCTTACAGGTGAACATAATACTCCTCCTGGATTCGCTCAGCAACCAGCTTGCTCTTCTCTATGCTGAGCTTTTTCTTGTTGCACACCATCTCACATTTCTTGTCCTGATTCATGGCGACATTGTAGAGTGTGTTCACAATACGGTCCCCGCGTAGAACTTCACCTGCATTAACAATAAATATGTAAATTAAAAGGCTTTTAAAAATCAGTAACAAACTGACAAATTTGGTTGACAAAGAAATAAGCAGTGATAGACAAATACAGGAAAATAAAACACTTAAATACATGACTGAGTGTCCAAATTGTTTAGCCAAAACTTTTCAACCACATCACATCAAGCAAGACATATAAGGAAGTGTGACACCAGATGCACAGGGTGGAGCAGCAGTGAAGGTCCACTTACCCAGGTTTTCTGCCTTGTAGAAAACAGCATCTGGCTTACAGAAGGGCAGGGAGTAGTATTCATATGGGAGCTGGGTACGGGAGCTAGTGAGCTTTACTGCCTGAAAAACAAATGAGCCAAAAACTGATTTGACAAGGGATACAGTGATGGGCGAAGCTGCACCTGTGGCACATATGTTTGTATGATATCTGCAATCACACTTTGGTTGTGGCCTTTTGAAGTGTCAACTGGTGACCCAGTGGAAAAACAAAATTTCCATAATTTCCCACCACTCCCTACCACCCAGAGAAATGCCCCCACACCCACGGGTACACAAATAAGGGTTTCCACTACACTTGTTCAGCAGCTGTGACCCACTGCTGCATTTTGGCCACTGTGCCTGTGGGATTTCACAATTTGATGAAATGTCAATCACATAAGTGGAGATGTTTTCAGCCACTTCTTTTCCATTAGTAAGCCAAACTGAGTGCTGTCTGTGGTGGGGAAAACACACAAATCCATTACGTGAGTGGAACGGAAGCGCCACATGTCTGTTCAGCAGGGGAAAAAAAAGCAGATCTTTGGAGGGACGGTCGAACTAAAGTGCCACAGAGAGAATCTAGAGTCTATCTTAGGATCAGTTGAAAGTGCAGGGAAAGTGAGTGCAAAAGTTTGTGTTTTTTGGGCAAGGTTTAAGTTACATAAACATTACTTAACTGTGCTCTAAGCTCTTAAATAGCAAAAAATGTGCTGTCATTTTATTTCTTTTAGTTGCAAACTTTGCCAGTGAGGCTCTAAATTTTTCTATTTACCTATCCATTACCCAGAATAATTAATGAACAGTTCTTGTTTGCAGTGCGATTTTATGTTTATATGTCTCTGTGTCAATAGGTCTTGGACAGGAATAAAGATGCACTTAACTGATGAATTATTTGATTCATTAAAACGTCAACTGTCATATTATTTCTTCGATTGAAATTTGACCCCCGTCTCCATTCGTCCATCACTGCTGAAAAAAATTCTTAGGGGAAGCATGTCTTTGGTCTCGGGGTGGGCAATTATTTTTCCTGTGGTGCCACATGAGAAACCCAGACTGCTGCCGGGCCAAACAAGTTTTGTCATTTCTTAACCTTTAATTCTATCATTAGGCTAAATTATAGAAAAAATACTGTGCACTTATTCTTCAGCTTTATATTAAAAACCACTGCAAACAGCAACTATTAAAATGGTTTGAT
>OMKZ01046960.1:12292-30585 GCA_900302535.1 Neoniphon sammara | reverse complement strand
GAGGGGGGAGTGGGGGGGGTAGAGGAAGTGACACAAGCAATCTCCTGGAATAGGCAGCCATCTCTGATGTCTGTAAAATACCATATTTTTCTGGATAAATCCATGACAATGTGAAGCTGTCAGTTGGAATGGGCCAGCCTTGGTACCATGTGGAGAGTATTTGAATTTGGCTGCTATGCCCTTCTGAGCCACGTAAGAGAGTGAATCGAAGCCAATGAAAGGAGACGTGAGCCCAAACTGAGGACTGGCACTCTGGAGACCAGGAACGAGGCAGGAGCACATTATAGAGGCCGGGAGTAGTGTGAATGAGGGCTCCACGCACCAAAGCCCACAGCTCTTAACACACCCTTGAGTGACAGCAAAGGCACTATACTTTTGTTCTTACCAGATTCTCCACTTTGCAGGACTCCAGCTCCCCTTTCTGTATCCCCTTTGTGAGTGAACATTTCCTTGTTCCTTTTCTTAACTCTTCAAAAACACCAAAAAAATAGGGGTGATATTTCTTCCCATGCTGAATCAAATTTGTTAAAGGAATACCCCAACGATTTGGGCAATATCCCCTTTTTACAACGTACCCAGACTGAGACAAGATGTTCGATACTATTTTCACCTCTCTACGTCCACTGGTTCGGTTCCGATGGTTAGCATTTTTTGCTAGCTTAGCATAAACAAGTCATGAGAGTCAGCTAGCCTAGCTCCATCAAAGTGATAAAATAAACAGCAACTCCGAAGCTGTCTTATTTACACAGTGTATCGTGTATTTGAAATACATGCCTTGGAATTAATAAAAACATTAAAAAAAAGATGTTTTAGGAGAAGTTAGATGAAGTTATTAGTTAGATGTAGGAATGTAGGATGTAGGACCAATGAACAGATATGTGCAGTGATTATAGTTCCTACCATTTAAATTCTTCTATTATCTAGACGTGTATTTCATGTTACATTGTGTAAATAAGAAAGCTTTGGAGTTGCTGTAAAGTTTATGTTATCATTTTGACGGAGCTAGACTAGCTTAAACCTTTATGCTAAGCTAACACGAAATGCTAACCATTGGAACCGAACCAGTGGACGTACAGAAGTGAAAATGGTATCGAACATCTTGTCTCACATCAAGTCAGCAAAAGGGGATATTGCCCAAAATGTTGGAGTATTCCTTTAATGCAATCAATGCATCCTCTGTGTAATTCATCAGACTACATTATACTGTCCTGCTGGCCTGCTTCATCATGGGGGAAATAGCATGACTAACTTATCTGTCAGCCATCGTTCACCCAGACCGGCCCCACAGAGATGGCTCCTGGTCCCCTTTAACACTATTATTACTTTTTAAAATCTCTTAAAGCCGCTGTGATTAAAATTTAACGTGGATGAATATTTCACAGCACACCAGCATTTGTAAGAAAGAAAAGAGAGCAAGAGAGGAGATACAGAGAGTGAATGAGTGAGTGATAGAGAGTTAAACAGGGAGAGAAAGGGAGGTGGAGACATTGAGATGCAGACCCAGTCCTCCTCCTTTCTCCCCGGTCTCCCCTGCTCCACCAAACTCTCACTCTCTCGTGCGCTGGTAGTCGAAGGACAGTGTGGAAGGATCCAGTCCTGTCACACACGATGTCGTGTCAGTGGAGCTGTGCGTCAGAAAGCGCTGATTCATGATGGGTGTGTGGACAGAATTGGGAGTGATGAGTTGGTACTCTAGGCACTGTCACAAAATGTTCATCTCAAGTCTTTCCAATGGATCATTTCAAGTCTATCCCTCTTCCAAAGAGTCTTACAGACTCAGAAGAGGAATCCTCCATCCTATTGCCACCGTGCCCAGCATTGTTGAGCTTATCAGACTCTCTCTCTCTCACACACACACACACACACACACACACACACATGTATTTCAATGATGTGAAGCAGCATTCATCGACACTGACAAATGAGAGTCCAAAGAGTCAGCCAAGACACGAAAAATAGGGGTAAAGAGAGGACAGTGTGACAATGTTAAATGAGGCCACAGTATAGATATCAAACAGCACAGAGTGGCATTGCCTCAGATAAGAGCCAGCTAGCTAGGAAAAGCAGAGGAAAAATGCTTCTTCAGCAAACCTTTCTTCAATTATCTGCTGTTCAGTGAAGGCACTATGAAGGATTATCTTAAAAAAAACAACAAAAAAAGAAAAACACAAGAGTCTTAGGGGCATCACAGTCTAACTTAAAGTGCATGGTCCAGCAAGTAGTTTTGGCTGCAGATCCACATCGCATCAATCTATCCGAGACTTGCGGCCCATCGAGCTCCTCCTGCGAGGTACGTGATCAAACAATAGGCCGAGCAGCACCAGAGATAAAGCACCTGAGTACAGATCTGATTAGTCTGCTGTCTCCATACGCTGCACGGAGATTAAGCACAAGAGTTCCTTGTTAGAGCTCCTGCTTTGTTCCATACAGCACATACGCCATTAGCAAAATGCATAATGGAGGGAAAATCTCAGATTCACAACTCCGCTCCCTAATTAACACTCCTGCGCGGCTACACAATCGGATTCACATATTAATATGCAGTTAATGTGCCACTGGTGCTGGATAAATAACATCAGATACATTTTTGTTTCAGTAATACGAGACCCCTGAAAAGCAAAACAAATGAAGCACTCAATTTATGAGTGTTGGTCGGGAACAAAATGTTCAAAATGTTACATTCTGTAGCCACTAGTATCTACATTTGCATGCTTAAAGTTTCATTAGCATTTTTACATAAGCATTGCCCTAAAAGATGTTCAGAGGAAGTGGAGAACAAAGCTGTGTGACACACATGTGTACACATGCATGCACACACACACACACACACACACACACACACACAGACGGGCACATGCATGCACGCACACACACATCATTCTCACAATAGCTTTGTACTTAACATCTTATTATAATCATATTATTTTGATTTAATTTTCGTGTTCTATTTTTTCAGGAATGTTTTAGTTTAATTATGAATATTTTCAATTTATCTTTCAGTATTTTGACAAGTGCCAAATTACAGTTAGATGTTTGCGATATTCATATGCAAAACAGATGTGAGATATGGTTTATTTTGTTTCATTCAGTTTTAGGGACAGAGTCAGTTTAGTTTTAGAAAAAAAATGTTGTAAAAGACCAAACCCCTAAAAATGATCACACTTGTTACCCTACCTTTTATTTTACTGTAATCTTACAATTATCACACAAACACACACAGGCTGTGTTTAATTGGATGCATATGTTTACATATCCTTGCATGCATGTTGTTGTTGTTGTCATGTGAAGAGATTTTAATGTTTTAACTTTTAACTAACGTCAGGATTTTGTAGCTCTCTTTGGTGTCAGAAAATTGTGCAGTCCCTTTTTGGTCATGGAAACCCACATGAAAAACGAAAACATTAAACACAAAGTTCCTGAAAAGCTGTCATTTTGTAGATACAAGGTTTTCATTAGACATTGATGTAAACACACACACACAAACATGCGCACACACACACCCATGTGTGTTCTTGCACTTCAGTCTTTGTAAGAGCCAATTTGCTTTAGACACTTCAGCGTGGAGACATTTTTGCTGAGGACAAAGGGTAGTTAAGGTTAAGTTCAGTGGTAACCGAATGCATGTAGTTCATGACACACACACACACACACACACACACACACACACACACACACACACACACACACACACACACACACACCCATGCATTTTACCTCTTCACTCCACAGAGCCAAATGCAGAGGATACTCATTAATACAACTGGCAGTGAAAATTTGTGTGTGTGCATATGAGCATATGCGCATGCGTGTGTGTGTGTGTGTGTGTGTGTGTGTGTGTGTGTGCGTGTGTGTGGATAGAGCAGTGCTCACAAATAGTGAAGTATTGACTACCTGGAGGCTGACTATGGCAGTGACCATGACAAAGCTGTGCAACATCAACCTGTGAAATAGTGCAGGAGGCGAGCAGATCACAGCCACTGCAGGCAGGCAGAAACACAACCTACATGTGCAGCAGCAAAGATACAACTTCTGCTCTGTGGGCAGAGGAGGAGCACAAACTCAAGAAACACAACAACAGTGACAGGTAGACGACTTGATTCGATTATATGACAGAACACTGAATTTACCATACATTTACATTCACATAGCCTATTATTTAAATATAAAATAGTACTCTAAATACTTTAATTCTCCATGTTGGAAGTGTTCCCAGAAATCTGACTGTAATTTCACTTACCCAGTTTGTTTGACTTTGTAATAACATTAAATCAGCTACAGTCAAATTTATCAGCGGCTTGCTGGGCAAGGTCAAATATTTCTCCTTGTGGGCTAATCTGAAATGATTTGCATATTTTAAAACATAAATTCCTGTCAGAACTTTTTAAATAGACTGCTGTGGCGCCGACCTGTGCTTTTCCAAAATGAACTTGTGGCTCTCCGAAGCGTTTTTTTTTTAATTTAAGGAATCAGTCCTTTCTTACTTCCCTCCTTTTCCATCACTCTTTATCGTACTTTATTCCCCCCTAGCACCTCCCTCCATCCATCCATCATCGCCGTTGTATCTGTCAGATCATGCTCAACTTGAGCGTCAAAGCGAGGAAAATCTCCTTCCCTTTAAAACGCAGGAAAATCCCCGTGTCACACACAGAAGAAGCGAGTAGGCTTGACAGGAGACAATGTGACAAGTCGTCTTTTGACCATGAGACAATAGCATGGGGTGTTGTCTGCATGGTGTAATATTATGTGTAATATACAGAACAGCCACCCAGGACCAGATCACATGGTGCTGTAATATACCTCGCCATAATCTTATCCTCTGAAGCATTTTCTTTATCAGTTCAGTCCCCCTCTATCTTTGTGAGTCCCCTTTCTCATCTCGGTGCTGCCATTCTCAAGCAGCAACCCTCTCTGTAATAATCTTTCAGGATGAAGCTGTATTCAGTTTCTGAATGAATCCTTTTCTTCATGGGTCTCTTCTCCCTCTGCGCTCTTTCTCACTCTGTCCTTAATTCTCAGATCACAGCGGGGACCTGGCAGGCCCCAACTTCCCTCGTCTTTTTTTTCTCCTTCTTCTTCTTCTATTCTCCCTCCCCCTCCATTATCTTTCTTCTCCTATCCCTCTTTTGTCTTTGTTCGTGTCTCCTTTCGCTGTCTGTTCTTCCGCTCCCCCTCCACTATTTTATTTTGCTTCTTCCTCCGTTGGATCTGCTTCTTGTGGAACCCCTCGTTTTTTTGTGACTGTGACACTTACAACTAAAAGACAGGGATTTCAATTTCATAGCAATCCTCGCGTTTCATCTCGCCATTATTCACGTTACTGTAAACTGTGAAATCCTGTTTGTTAATTGATTGATTTCAATTCAAATCTCAAAAAGCTGAATGATTAGGCAGTAACTGTGTGTATGTGTGTGTGTGTGTGTGTGTGTGTGTGTGTGTGTGTGTGTGTGCGTGTGTGTGTGTGTGTGTGTGTGTGTGATAGAGATGAAGAATAAAGAGAGGAGAAAAATGAGAAGAGCAAAGCAAGTGTGAGGACAGACAGTGAGCACAGGTGTGACTGAAGTCCTCTGTGTTGTTGTTTGTTCATCTGTTAGTGAAAAATTGAGTGGAAGTATGTCAGCATGTGCGATCGCTCTTAATAAAATAAAGGCCAGCGATCAAACCCGCTGCATTATTCGCTTCTAAAGATTTCCTGTAGAGTGCCACCTTTAGTCGCATGATAATTTGGCTCTGCTCCCATGCAGAGCAGAATGATAATCATACAAGGCCATAAAAATGAATTCCCCAAACTGATGTGATTTGAAATGACAGTCTGATGCACGTAACTGTGCACTGTGACACACACTGCGCTCTCAGTATTAATACATAAAGCTGCAGATATGCATGCACACATACGAAGCGTTCATATGCAGGAACAGATATCTCCAATTGTTAATTCCTGTAAACAATGTTTTCCTCCAGATAATATCAATAAAAACATCATACTAGTAGGCTAATGCATGGGTTATAGTAGCTTTTGCAACAAAACTTTGGATTTTGGATTCAGAAAGCATGTTATGTGATGCATTACATACATCAGTCAGTCCTTTTTTTCCATGAATGGCATTTGTCTGTTTTTGCACATAAATACCTCATATGCATAAACAAATATAAATGTGCAAACACAAGTTGCACACACAGACACGATGGACCGGGCCAGTCGCCAGCCTCTTACCTGTAGATGATGCAAGCACAGTCCCTGCAGGTCCCACAGTTCTCTATGTCCTGTCCTGTCCTGTAGGAGTGCCTTCTGTTGAAAAGGCACAGAGGCACAAATATGTCAGAAGTGAAAGGGTGCTGTTTCTGCTTGCATGTGAGTTGTGTGCAGCCAGGTTATAGTGTTATCACGATGAATTTTCTGGCACACACACACACCGCTATGAATCTCCCAATCCTCTCTCTAAAATCCCCCTGATCATTTTTTAATGAATGATATCCCTCCCAACGGACTCGCGCTGTTATGTAAACCATGACTCACTATATCACTCCAGGCATAAAATAATGCTTATGAGGTAAAAGTCAAGTCTGCATGCATTAGACTTCAACCCATCACTGAATCCCTATACTGGAATGCACTGTCAGCCATGTAACAGAGTGACATATTTTATCTGACAGGAGGTCGCAGGGTAGTATGTTAAAATGGCTGCAAATGATATTGGTGACATTAGCGTTAACAGTGTGATTTGGATTATGTTGTTGGCTTAATCAGGCAAGCCTTTCTATAGATTCATTGACACACATCTATACCTAAGTCTCTCTTCTCTTCACCCTCCTCTCACATCATGTACTATTTTGATGTGATAAGGTGGGAGAAATTATTAAGCGGCTTACAATGTGGGAAGTAGATTAATTAAAGTGCTGACGAAAATGGTAAAGGGTTTACACTAAGAGGCATGGAGCATCTGAACCCACTGCTTCAACATGATCGAAGCCTAATGGTGATTCCTATCTATCACTTGCTTTGCTGCATGCATGAGGAAAGAGTTTCAAAATAGGTGCAACCTATTTCCCAAAAGGCACCCTGGTTTGACACGAATTCTTTAGCATATCAAGAGTTGAGACTTGCATGATTGACATGCGAGTCTTCATAAAAATAACTCAAATTCATACCTGTCTTCTCAGTTGTTTTGTTTTCTCTCTCTCTCTCTCTCTCTCTCTCTCTCTCTCTCAACCCTTTTCATCAGTTTCATTCTGCTGTTTTACCCAACCCCGTCTCTCCTGCCTTCTCATTCTTACCAAATTTGCATTGTGTTCTGTCCACACAGCGGTGTTGCCAAAGTATTTACTGCCTTACAATGCTGGGATTGGCTATAAATAGAGGAGCTGTATCACAGCAAAGCCCAGGCAAAACAACCATCTATCTGTAATATTCACAACACATGATGCAGGAAGGTTATTACCGTTGGGCTGCTGATGTTCCCCTTTCTTGTGAAGAATAATCTACCACCAGCAATCCACTTGTCTGCTCCATTCCAGGGGAGCGGAGACAATCTTCTAGTGCAAAGCTATCATCACATTGTTTTGTCTGGCCCTTATTTGTTTTTGTATTGGACAGAAGCAGATTCTTATGTGAGAAAATAACTATCTCGGAGTGAAAGAGTGGGCTGTTAGGCTACGTGGTGACATTTACTTTCCAGGTCTCCTAAATACCAGGCTCTCATAACTTATGTTGTCCCATTTTTTGTGGGTTTGTTTGTTTACATAAGAACAGCTTGTCAGTTCCCTATCTCTTTCTCTTTATGATCATGCTAAGTGATAATTTTTAGGCGTATCTGTATGTAAGGCATACAGTTACAGAAAGAGCCACTCCACTGTCATAATAGTACCAAACCGGCATTTAGCACAATAAAACTGAATGTCCAGGTTTCACTGGAGAAGTGCATTTGATGCATATTAATGAAACTGTGGAACTGTATTTGTCCTTATGCAAGGTGAATGTAAAATTTGCACAGGGTTCTAGTCCCTGATCATATTGCACTCAAGGTGAACACCAATGTCAGTTTTACTATCTCATCAGGAGGTCATCTCTTAATGCAGGTAATTTAATTTATGGATCACATGTACAGTAATATTTAAAGCAAAATTAAACTGCAAAAATAGTAAGCCCTCCATGGCAAAAGTAATACAATTTTTTCTCTGCTTTGTGTCATACTTTTCCTGTCATTTTGCTTGGTTGAAATGTGTTTAAGAGAGATTAAAAAAGGAAAGTCTGAAACCCAAATGATTACCAAGGTACCCAATATCAGCAGTGGCTGTTGATATCTCATAGTATTGACGTAAACATTTTATGATGTAAATGTCCCACCACACTGAAATAGCTCCTCACCCGTCTCTCTCAGCCTCCTTCTTTTCAAGGTCTTGAATAACATCCAGCAGGACCTTAATGGTGTTCTGGCTGGTCTCCAGGACCCCCTCCAGGCTGTGGAGCTGGTTCTGCAGGCTACGAATATCATGCAGGGGTCCATTTGCACACAACAGCTTCTCTGTCACCCGGGATGGGTCCAGTTTGCACCTGGCCCCAGAAACCAGCCCTCCAAGAATCTCCTGGACCTGTCTCAGTGTATCAGCCTGGGTGGCAGTCAAGGGCCCGGCTGTAGGCCGCTCCCCAGAACCAGAGCAGCCCCAGGCTCCAGAGCAACTCTGCTGGCTTGGGGGGAGAGGGTGCTGGCTGTTGGGGGTGTTGGGTCTGGCACTGGCTCCTGAGCAGAGCATTTTGTGTAGTGCCCCAAGCTGAGCTTGGGCTGAGCTGAAACAGCTGGGTTTAGAACAGGCCTTGGCAGGGGAGGAGGAGGACTGCTTCTCTCCCTTCATCACAGAAACTGGGGGGGTTGAAGCTCTGTGCTTCAAAGAGCTGGCTCTCTCACAGAGCTTGGGTGACTCTGTACATTTTACATCTTCCTTTCTCTCCTTCTCCCTGTCTTTTTCTTTCTCACTCACCTTGCTGTCTGCCCTGAGCATGGGAGGTCGATTTGCAGGCCCTGGTGTGATGCTTCCCTCTTTGCGTGGGGTGTAAGGTGGAGGTGGTGGGGGTGGTGGTGGAAGTCGAACGCCCCTCCTATCCTGAGTGTTGTAGGGGGCCTGAGAGGGGGGAGTGTACGGTGGTGCGGCACGAAATGTGGAGGAGTACAGGGGAACAGTTTTAGTTGGTGTGGCACACAATTGCACGTTTGGAAGAGTGGATGCATAAGTCTTTACAAGTGGAGGTGGAGAAGTGCAGGACTTAAGTTTTGGGACTGGGGACGAGTAGGGGGCTATCCCTGTGCTGGCAGGAGAGGTATTTTGCACAGCTTGACATGGGATGTTACAGTGAGATACAGTTTGTATAAGAGTGGCGTAAGGGGGCGAAATAGAGTCTGAGTGATGCCCAGGGGGTCCAATAGTATGTGTAGTGGTGTAGTATGATATGGAGGTGCATGACAGGGCGGTTTGAGTTACAAATGTACAGGGGATTAGATTTGTGGGAGGCATAGTGTTTGCATTGGTTGGTGGAGGATCTGGTACATTTGCATTTGGAGCAATGGCTGGAGCTAGGGTGGAGTTATTGGGAGTTATATTGGAGCTTGCAGTTGGAGTAGGGGTGGAGCAGGAGAGGGGAGTGCATGGTCTGATGTTTGAGATGGGGGCGGTGCAGTTTTGAGTAGGACACGGCGCTGCAGTTGTAGAATGGTCAGAGCCGACTGCTGCAGCGCCGGGGGTTGTGGGTGGAGACACTACAGTGTAATATGGGACAGAGTGTTGGTTGACGGCGGGAGCAGAAGTGGAGCAAGGAATGGCGGTGGATGGTGCTGTGGGAGGAGATGGGGTGGTGTGAGAGGACCTCACTGGAGAAGAGCAAGGTGGCTTGGCACAATGTTCAGGGGTCAGTGTCGGTGGAGTTGTAGGTGGGGGTGAGGCACAGTAAGGCACAGTAGTTGTTTGGGTGATGGGAGGGTCTTGATTCGGAGTTGGGGATTCGCAGGGAGTCTCTGATTGAATTTGGGATGAGCTTGGATTTTTAGTCGGAGGTGGAGAAGCACAGGGGCTGCAAGTTTGTATCTGGGTAGTGCAAGGTTGATCAGTTGGAGGAGAGGGGCTGGGAGGGTCAGTTTGTATCTCAGTGGTACATTGCTTAGCACTTGGAGGTAGGGATGGACAAGAACTGTCGGTTTCAATTTGGGCTGTGCAGTGTTTTTCACTGGGAGGTGGAGGTGGGTGTGGGCTCTCGGTTTGACTTTGGGTGGTGCAGTGCTTTGCGTTTGGGGGTGGGGAGGGACAAGGGCTCTCAGTTTGAACTTGAGTGGTACAGAGTTGGCTATTGGAGGGTGGTGGGGATGGATTGGGGCTCTCAGTCTGTGTGGGGGTGGTGCTGTAGGACACCTCCTTTCCCGGGTCACTTATTGCCCTATTCAGCCGCTTCCTCCTCCTGACTAGAGATGGCGTGCTGCTCCCCTGGCGCTTGGGGCCATCCCGGCAGGAAACAGAGGAACAGTAACAGGGCTCAGTGTGGTGAAGGACCAAGGGGGGGCAGCTGTGCCTTGAGCTCTTTGCCACGGCAGCAGCTTTATCATCTGTCCTGGAGGGTTTAGCCCTCCGTTCCACCACTGTTCGCTCCCCAGGCCCCGGAGAACAGTTTTCCTCCCTGGACCCTGGCAACAACACATGGTTGTGCGTAAGGTACTCGTCTTGAGAGTCATGCTCATCATCCCCATCCACGCCAACTGAATCCCCCAGGCTGTGGCTGCGTGAGTGGCTAGAAGAGAGGGTCTGGGGCTTTTTCAGGCATGGGGAGGTCTGGATGGCTGTGCTGGTGCTGGTGCTGGGCCTGCGTGTCATTGGCAAGGTTAGGGAGTTAGTTTGAGGGGGTGCCCAGCATCGACGCGTCGGTCCTGGGGTCAGTGGATGAGGAGGGGCCCTAGCTAAGAAAGCAGCCACCACCTCTATGGTACCTGCCATGTCCCCACGCACTGCCCCAACCACAGAGGTCTGGCCAGGAAGAGCCTCAGTCCCAGGCCCATCCCGATCTGCCCATCCCTGGATGGCCCTGCTGCTGTGTTTGCGGAGTGGATGGGGGCTGTCGCACTCTGTGGTAGACCTCTGATGGCTGTTGGCTTCTCCTGTGCCACTGTTGCCACTGCTGCTGCTGCCGTCCTCCAGGTCTTTAAACCGGACCTGGTGGGTGCGGTTGCGGCGCCGCTTGAGGCGGCTCTCAATATCCGGGGAGTCCCGGTTGAGCAGCACCGAGCGCACAGTCATGGTCCCAGGCAACTTGTCCGCCAAGGTGCTCTTGCCGTTGGTTTGGCCTGTGAGCAAGTGGTTGGGCTCTTTGCTCACCATGTCTCCTGTCTCTCTCCCTCCCCCGACATCCACAGGCTCTGCAGGCAGTTTGATGTTATGAAAGCCTCGATGTATTAGTGAGTCGAAATGGAAGCTGGTCTCTGCTTTATTGGATGTTCATTGTGACAGTAAGAGCCATGTTTATTTGATTGGTTGAGTTCCAGTTCCATCACACAGCAGATTGCAGATACAGCTGTCCCTTATTTGTTTGAGTGCAACAGCGCAGGTTATGTTACGTCTGTACACTGACAGCCTCCTTTGCAACTCAAATTGTCCTCAGGAAAAGATGAATTACCATATTCACTAGATTCAGAGTATAGTATTTTCAAGTGAAGCAACTGAAGAATATCAAGTACAAAACATAGTGGTGGGTGTTAACCCAAGAACATTAGGTCTCTACTCTCGCACTCGGAAAACAACAAAAACAAATTTATTAAGCATAAAATCTACTATTAATTGGGTAATAACAGCAGTCTGAGAAGCATTTGAGAAAGGTCCACGCTGCTGCATGTCTTCAGTATTTGTGAATTTCAGCTCTTTACTCCGTTTTTCTGAACATTATCCAAGGAGATGAAATCTTGATGGGGCCGGAGATGTTACCGGCAAATAGGCAGGGCTAGAGTGAATGCAGCCTGTCCATGCTTCCCGTCTCCATCACACTGGCCTGTCTACTTGGCGGCCCCTCCTGCTCCACCAGCTTTGTCCCCTGGGTCCTCAGCAGATTGGATGGCCAAGGTATGGGATGGGTCTGTGTGCTTCCCCATAATGGTTTCTCTATTTCTTTTCTCTCTTTCTCTCTCCCTCCTTTTCGCTATTTTCCCGCTCTCTTTCTTTTCCCAGTCCTTCTCTTAGTGACTCATACTTTCATGGCTGAAGATAGCGTGAGTTCCTGAAGATAGCAGAAAGACAGAGAGAGAGAGAGAGAGAGAGAGAGAGAGAGAGAGAGGAGTTAAGAGGCTGTATTAGTTTCCATATTATTGCATTTCCAGTGCAAGATAATGTGGTTGCTCCTCATAATAATGAAGAAGGTAATAAGGTAGGCTTTAAAAAAAATACATGAGAGCAGGGTCAACACAGTGGAAGAATAGTTTTCAGTTTGGAAAAGTAATGAAAAGGGCTGGGGGTGGCAAAAGAGAATTAGAAAGACAGACAGTATAGAGGGAAAAAAATGAGTATATCAGCAGCAACAGAGAAAAACCCACCCAGAACAAATGCAAATTCAAAGTGGAAATTAAGGCTCATTCACATTGGCTGAAGGGGGTACTGTCATATGGTTCATTAGATATTTCTCCAATTGTCTATGGTACCTTCCTTTTAATTTAATGTCTGTGATCACATTTTTTTAATGGTTGTGTGTGGTTCTGTATGTATGTATGTATTATTATTTGCAGTAGTAGCAGCTGTAGTAGCAGCAGTCATGATGGTACAAATCTGTATTATTCCTGCTGAGAAGTGCACGTTGTGACCGTTATCATGTTGCGTTCATGCGTATGTCTTACACATTCCTCCTTTCCTCCATGTTTAACAGTCTGCGGTTCTCCTATCAGGCCTTGACGATCTGCCATGGTGACATCCTTTCTGATTCATCTGGTCACTGTGTGACAGTCTGTCCGCCATGCTGTAGTTTGTCGAGTGTTCTCGTCACTCCGATTCTGCAGTCTGTGTTTGACGATCTACGGCCCTGATATCACTTCCACTTCCTGTCTGCGCTTCTGCCAGTCAAGCGTAATGCTGTGGTGCGCCTCAGACGATCTATGGATCTGTAATCTACGACCTTGTTATCTGCTTCTGATAGCCTCTGACACTGACAGGCCTGGGCTAAATCTGTGTGTAAGTGTGACTGACCATCCCTCCGTTCCCCTCTCTTCTTTTCCCTTCATGGTGGGAGGGGTAATTAGTGACTCCTTCACAGCTCCCAGGTTATTTAGGGAGAGAGATACCCGAGGGGCTGCCACTTTTATTTATGTCCACTGTTTTCTCTCTCTCTCTCTCTCTCTCGCTCTCTCTTTCTCTCTCTTTCTTTCGCTGAAAAGGAGGATCTTTGTCACAACCGCACCCCCACCGTCAACCTTTTAAAAACATGATTATTAGGATTAATTATGATTAAAGTCACAGCCGACAGAGCCTGGGGAGGGGATGGTGGGGGGGTATCAACCATACACGCTTAGATATATTAGTGGATTTAGAAACAAACCACGGGTTTCCTAGTCATTTTACTTTCTTATCACTGCAGTGTATACAGATGAGCTGCTTAACTATGATTCACGGAGAACACCGAATCAGGCGGGCTGATGGTACACAAACGCACAGGCACAGAGAGGGAAAATCTGCACTACAAAACAAGACCAAAGGCATAAGCCACAGAATGTACTTTGGAATGCTGACCTGCTTTGATCTACACCATTCATTTGACCTTGATGCCAATTTTCTCACTTGTTTCTCCCTGGATAAAAGCAACCGGCCCCCCTAAATGGAATATGTTTCCACTAGTTTTCAGTAATACCCTATTTCTCACCACTCGTCAATCTTTGCTCCCCCATCCCCTGTAAAGAGCACTCTACTTCCAACCTTCACCCTGACAGATTTCCCCTCAAGTTCCATCCACTCATTGCAGAGCCATTACCCTTACTCATTCTATGCGATGTCAACCCAGTTCCACTCTCTACCTATCTTTCTTTCATCTGGCAACGCTCTCTCTTTTTTTTTCACCCCATCACTCCCATCTTTCTTGCTTCCTCCTCCACCACCACTTGCTCCCGCTCAATCTCTCTCGCTGCCTCTGTCTCTTTGCCCCCCCCCTTTCACAGTATCTCCCTCTCAGTCTGCAAACTACCCTCGGATCAAAATTTACACTGACAGTTTAATGAATCCAGACCCTCTTAATGCTGCATGGGCTAACTCCCTTGGCTGAGGCCAGCCCTTCCCCACATGTGACATTTCCATGTTGAGCTTTATTGGCAGACAAGAGATAAATCGCCGGGCAGGAGGAGGAAGGTGTGCA
The DNA here is from genome assembly GCA_900302535.1 of Neoniphon sammara. NCBI lineage: Eukaryota > Metazoa > Chordata > Actinopteri > Holocentriformes > Holocentridae > Neoniphon > Neoniphon sammara. The sequence goes on along the minus strand of OMKZ01046960.1, from coordinate 16,235 downwards.
GTGGAATAATGTCAGCTGGGGCCATAACTCTTTGTGGTTATTATTTAAGATTTACTAGCTCCTACTACAGCCTCCTTGCTAGCTGCCTACCTCTCTAAGAAGGCTTTGCTGTGAACATAGTCTCCTCTTCTGTTTCCTCTTTGTGTGTAGCTTTATGGCTGTGTGCCTGCCTGCGTGTGTGTGTGTGTGTCTGCGATGATGCTAAGGCCATATCTGATCTCCTGGTGCTAAGTCGTGCTGACACTGAGAAACACATCTGATACATTTAAAAAGACAAGAAGCCAAGTTTCCTGTTTGCACCAATCTAATAATACCCTGAGCTCCGGTCTTTCAGGGATGCTGAAAATTGCATCCATGCCAATAACACACCTTGTGCTGAGGGAGGTGGAAGGTGCTGCAGATTGAATTGTTATGTAAAAGCATGTCAGATTGGATTGTCTGGGCATGCTTAAATTTATCGGACAGGACTGTGTATATGCGGCGAGATAAAGAGGAGGCAGAGGGAAGAGGAGGAAGAAGAGGAAGGTAGACATAGCTGGTTATATTTAGAGATGCTATGAGACACATAGCAAACTGAGAGGAGTGGGAGTCTGGATGAGTAGGAGGGAGAGGAGGCGGAGGGATACAGACAGGCAGAGGTAAAGGGAAGAGGGAGCCAAGCAGGAGGGAACAACCCCTGGCAGCAGAGGAAATGTCATGGTTAGGGTTCAGTGAAGTGGTAAATCAGGAGCATCAGCGTGTCAGGGCATTTAAGGAGGAACTGGAGAAGAACTAAGAAAAGGTACATGATCAGTTATTGGCCCTGTGAGCACAAGAAAGGCTAAGAGTTATACCTGCGCTCTGCCAAATGAATTTACGATACAGTCAGCTCGCAGAGGAAATGCACAGCGCCAGAGCCTTTGTGATGTTCTTTGCTTCTTTTTTTTTTCCTCCCCATTCATATCCAAAGAGACCCCAAATTCAGTATAAACTCCCTGAGAGTTGCCTGTAGCTGCATATTTTGTTAGGTGAGCATTCTGTGCAGCACGGCGCAGCAATGTCTCAAATAGATTAAAGCTCTAGAGGAGCTATTCAAAGGGAAATGTTTTGTTATATTTGATGAAATGAATGCAGCAACCCGCTGCTCAAGCAATCATACCAAAAAAAAAAATGCATTTTTAAGTCCATAAATAATTTTGCTGATGCACAAAAACATAGGCACAAGCTTGGAGGTAAACACATGCATATGTATAAACAAGCAAAGATACACACAACATGACTCATATATTTTAGAATGAAACACAGTTCCAATACAAACGCTCTGCATGGTAAACATCTTTCTCAGCCCCTTTAGTTGACTGGGTGGAAATTATTATGTGGTAGGCTGAGCAGTCAGGCCAGATTATGGCTCCAAATGGTGAGCTAGGGCCACCCAACCTAGTGTTTTCTAGGACTACAGGATGTTATAGCAGGGTCACCCCTAACCCAAATTGACACACCTTCACACAACTGTATTTATAGTTAAAACCTACAGTAAAGATGCATTTCACTGCCTGGACAATATGCATAAAGTCATTGTGTTCAATGGTCTAGGTGCCTTTCTTAAAATATGTATTTTAAAAAATATTTATTTTATAAGGGCCTATTGCTAATGCACAGAGCGTGAAATTGTTTTATGTCTTTGTGCCTCACTGAAAAAGTTTAAGCTCAAATTAAATTATCATTCTTAATTTATTGTATCCAAGCGAACATGATGGATACAATCACTGTAATTCCCCGGAGATATTTGTGTAATAGCAGCAAGATGTAAATGCTGGTTTGTTTGTTAATGGATGTGTATTGGCATCCTATTTGGCTTGCCAGTTAGAGCCAGCCATCACACCCGGCCATATTTCACTGTTGACTAGCTGCCCCAGACTTTTTAAGAAATATTGATACACACAAATCATGAATCTCAAATTCTAAAGGTCTATCTGAATTTGTGTGGGTGTTTTATAATCAAGATTGAGCTATTGAGCTTAAAAGGCTATAGTGGATTTTAGCCGATACTGTAAGCTACTAGAAGATCCGATATTTCTTCCGGTCTCAAACTCCCATAAAAATCTACCTTTCAGCCTCCTGTTATTACAATGATTACAGGGTAGATATAATGGCATGCAAGACAAAAAAAATTGTTTTTCTTTAGTTTATGTTTATATCACTTCACTTTTTTCATGATAATAATTAATGGTAAGTTAGAATTTTAAGCAATTCCTTTTGCTGAACTTCAATCCTGCCTCCAGGTCCATCCTATTCACATGCAGGCACACGCATGCAGCCCAAATACCTTAACAGATATTTTTTTACGTGTTCTGCAGAAATTTAGCTAGCTCAACATCACTTTTGAAGCAGTTCAAGTCGCCATAGCTCTTGCCATTCCTGAAAACATACCACCCGTGTTTCTTAAAATTTAATTCCCCAGTTGAATTAATTCCGTTTTTGTGACTTTGTTACTCTTCAGTCTTCCTTTGTTTTGTCTGTCTGTGTAAGCTAGTTTCTCACTGTACGATGGCTTTTTCTTCCACCGTAAAACTAATGAGCTAGGTTGCTCCACACAGCTGAGACTGGCTGCCCTTATACACACACACACACACACACACATCTGCGTGCACATAACATGACTGACTCCAAGATAAGGATACCCCCCAGCCATGATCGGTTATTTTCATTTGGGATGAATGGATTTTTGCAAATCAACATACAGCTCAAGGAGCAGCCAGAGAGACTGGATTTTTTCACAGCACATTTACTTTCACTGCATTTGATGAAACTATTTGAAAGCCTAAAGCTGCCCGCAGCAGCTAACTGCTGGTTTACCAACTAAACTGTTCACTTTGTGATACACTAACTAACACTAGCTAGCGAAGCCAAGCCTAACATGAGAAGGCCTAGAATAATCACCATTGTTTATCTGGTTATTCCTCTTTACTGATGAATCTATAGTGTGTTGATGTAATATCATCTAACTCTCACCCAGTAAGGTAAGAGTAACAGTCTTAGTTCATATTTTGGTTTTGGTTAAACCTCCAAAGGTTTAACCAAAATGTGTAGTTCATACATTAATTTAATCCTTTTCATCACAAGTTGAACTCAGCAGGATCACGGACCAGAGGCAGTGAAACAGATGAGCAGAGGTGAACAGCAGCCATGTCCATTCGAAGAGGAAGACCAAAGGAGAAACAGAAATGTGCAATGAGGGTTGGGGATTGAGGGCAAAAAAAGGCCAAGAAGAAGTTGTCCAATTATCCTCTGAAGCCTGTGTAAGATGCAAACCACTGACTGAGGTGAGCGGGCCTACAACAAGAATATGTGCAGACCATTTGGGGCAAGTAACAGCAGCCAAAGACACAATGACATGAATCTATCAGTTCAACATTTGTCTTAACTGAAGGTGAAATTTCTTGTTACATGGCATTGTAATTACATGGATGCATAATTACACTGTGGAGGAATTAGGGGGTGGAGGGGTTGAATGAATAAACTGATTAAATCAATGAAATGAAATGAAAATTATATTTAAAAAGAGATTTGGAAAAAACTAATAAGAGTAAATACAATTCTATATAACGTTGCCTTTCTGGACTTTCCCAAATAACGAACACTGCAAAATTGACCCAGATTGACCTTAAAGAATTATACAGTTCTATCTCTGTTTGGGTCCCTTAAAAAATAATAAAAACAAAACGTTTAATATTAATACATTTTTAATTGCTCTCAGAGTACCACATTTCACTAGTTTTTCCAGGTGGGGTGTCAAACATTTGATGCTCAATATCCCAGAGCTCACAAAATACACCAGTGTGTGTGCGCTTGTGTAAACACACATTTTAAATACTTTATTTGAACCCACTGACCACATAACAGCACAATATTAAAACATTTCAGGGTGCTACGATTTCGGACTTTAAATAGTACAGGTGGTGCC
>OMKZ01046954.1:64517-76990 GCA_900302535.1 Neoniphon sammara | reverse complement strand
TCTAGCGACTTTTCTGGTGTTACTCGCGACTTTTCTAGAGTCTGGTGACTCTGACGTGAAAGCACGTATCGTTCTGCAGTCACTATCCCCAACGAGCAGCGGGCACTGCCGTGAGCCCCTCCCCCGTCCCAAAGCATTCACAGGTGGTCAGTCTCACAGCAGCCTCCCGCAGCAGTCCCAGCTGCGGGCAGAGGAGAGGAGACCCACACCGCTCTGCGTCCACATTGAAAATGAATCGCGCGTGCGCAGAGCCGCCGCTGGTTTATAGCGCAGAAAGTAAGTATAAATGTTTGTTCAGTCACACTAAAATAAATCACTGCATTTGACTCGCACGGTCTCAGTCACTTACTCAACTCACCACTGTGTGTGTGCCTCTCTGTGACATAAGATAAAGACAAAGAAATAGCCTTGACAAAGAAATAGCCATGAAGTTATTTTGAGAAGTAACGGCCTATTTCAGTGTCAAAAAAAAAAAAAAAAAAGAATCAACAGATGAAAGCTCATTTGTAGTTCTAAACATATTTAGTACATTTTTTACTTACTTTTTGTCTCTTCCACGTGATACCTCTCTCCTACAGCGTGCCTTACAATTACATGCAAATGCCCAAATTATGCAAATTAGGTGATGACGTCATTTAGCGACTTCTAGCGACTCTTAGGACAGCCAATAGCTACTTTCCTTACTAAAGAGTTGGCAACACTGGCCCGTCTTGAGGTGTCGTGGGCATTCAGTGAAACAACTTGACCAAAACGTTACTTTATCCTATTTAACCAAAGTTGCTTTATTTGCCTTAACATAACCATTAACACTTTATGTGATGAATGGGAAAATATGGCATTTTCAATTTGTTGACACATAATAATTGCATGGTAAAAGGATGTAATCTTCACATAATTCCTGTCCACAACATGTAATCTCCATTTCAGAGTTGCTGTTCAGTTAAAAAAAAAAAAACATGGAACTCTCAGAACTCCACAAGAGCCACAGTTCATGTTTACTGGAGCTCGGAGCTTTAAAACACTGTATATTATTTAGTACTTAAGCACCACAGCAGCTTCATTAGCTGCCATTAATTTTCCCTAATTACAGTTTTACAGGCCCTTCATTATTGTACCCAGTATTTTGCAGAAGTGCCAGCTTTTATCTAATCATCTCTCTCACAGCCTGAACCAGTTACTCCATAAAAAAGATTATTCTGCTTCGGGTCACTGAAAACCTTTCACACAGTCCTTTGAAGCAATTATGAATTCTTTACTCTGAGCAGCTTAAAGTCACTAAGGCATAAAGCAACTCTGTCCTCTGCACTAAGCCTGAACAATCTGAATGGAAGCTATTTAGTGAAGAGGATTTCTCTGTTTTAAATCCATTGATAAAGGGACATTTTATTAAAAAGAATTTAAATACACAAAGATCAGGGGAGGTGGCCATGTGGATGCTTTGGACCAATTGTTATTCTGTGTTGTAAATTGAGTATTTGTGAATTGTTTGTGAATTCAAGATGCTCGTACACTAAAATAATTACCATTTGAATAATAATCATAATCATAATCATAATACTTGCAAAATAGTTTTGAATTGGAAACAATGTTTTTTTATTGTGAATGTCTGTCACAATTTCTCAGAAATGTAGACAATTTTGGAATTTTTTTACTTTTCTATCAGCTGTATTGACTGATCATTTGTTAAAAAAAAAAAAAATCAAAACCTATGCAGCAAATTATTTTAGAGTGACAACATAAGCTTGATTCACCATTCTGGGAAAATTCTACATCTCAATGATGTAACATTTTGCTGACAGTCCTGCAACTGCAGATGAATGATGTCCAATGATTTGGCATTTAAAAAAACTGCTAATTTGTCCTGTACAGTCGCCAATTCAACATTATCAAATGTGGTCTGACACACTTGAGCCCCTGGTATGCGAAGTTTGGATGGTACAGCATTAAGCATTTTGGAAGTATGCCTCCCTTCCTGCTTCTGAATCATCGCTGTCAGCTTATTTTGTGTGTCAAGGCCATGCAGTTATCATAATTCTGTGATGCAAAGATGATGCAGGCAGTTGAAATACCATGTGTAAAATCTGATGGAGATCAATGTAACTTTGATGGAGAAATAAAAATTAGAAATAGATGCCATTGCAAAGTCCTGTTAGTGGACTAGGATTGTCAGCAAATGTGGTCTGTCACATTGTGGGGTCCATCCCAAACATGTATGTAAAGTTTGGTTGCTGTTATGCCTCACTTCCTCATTTCCTCAATGACTTGGCAGTTTGGATTTCCAAAACTCTAGGTTATTGCAGAAGGGCAACCGAAGAAAATCCATGTATGTCGTGTGCACAATTTTGTGGTGAATGGATCAACTTTGTAGGAGACATAGGAAAAATTAGGTTTTTGCATAAAGTTCAAACTGATGGAAAAAATTTTGTGGCAGAAGTGAAAATGGCAAAATGTAAAGTTGTTTGTTACGGAGCCACCTTCTAACCAAATGGTGAAATTTCTGTTAACAGAGTAAATGGGGAGATTTTAAATATATCTACCATTCAGTTGCTCTCGTTTCAGCCCTACAGTCTTGAATGCCAATGAAACATCATAAAGATGCCATATTTGTATTGACCACATCAGTGTAAGATGTTTATTGATAGCTGCCTTAGGCTAAAATGTCTCAGTATAGGTTTTGGTCTGATGAAGGCTTATTCTGAAATGTTATCACTTGACGTCACCATCAGTATAAAATATGGAATAACTGAGATCAAGTCTTGCCCGTTTTTGTCCAAGGAACTTTTACGTGTATTTTTTTTTAATTCTGTTTTTAGTTGTTTGAGATCATTTTCACTGTTTTGCACTGTATGTGAATTATCGCTGAATATTTCAGAATTTCAAAAATGTCTTATTATTTAACATGATCAATATAATACTGAAGGACAGTAGTATGATGGATAGATAAACAAGTTCATGATAGGAAGATTGCTGGTTTGAATCCCTGCTGGAAAATCAAGAGTGGGGAAGTAAATAAGTAATAAATTAATAAGTGCTCTCCTCCTGAACAACCACAGCTGAAGTGTGCTTGAGAAACCTTAACCTTCAATTGCTCCAGCAGAGCTGCTCCAATTGAGCACTGGGCAGCTCTAATGTTTCAGTGTGTACAAGAGTATGAATGTGAAGTGAACCAGCACTGAAAATATTGTATTGTTTTAAAGGAATACTCCAACATTTTGGGCAGTATTCCTTTTTGCCGACTTATCCAGACTGAGACAAGATGTTCAATGCCATTTTCACCTCTGTACGTCCACTGCTTCAGTTCCAATGGTTAGCATTTTGTGTTAGCTTAGCATAAAGACTTGAAGTCTAAAGGAGTCATTGCCTAGCTCCACCAAAGTGAAAAAATAAACCTTATAGTAACTCCTAAGCTGTCTTAAGTACAGGAACTAAAGATGGTAGGAACTCTAACCACTGAACATGTGCGTTCAGCCTTATAGTTCCTACCTATAGGTACTACCATCTAACTTCTCCTAAAACAACTCTTTTTAATTTAATTCCAAGACATGCATTTCAAATATATGATACATTGTGTAAATAAGACAGCTTCGGAGTTGCTGTAAGGTTTATTTTTTTCCACTTTGACGGAGCTATAGGCAAGCTGACGCCTGTAGACTTCAAGTTTTTATGCTAAGCTAACATGAAACGCTACCCAAACCAAATCTGTGGATGTACAGAGGTGAAAATGGTATCGAACATCTTGAATCAAACTGGGTAAGTCTGAAAGAGGGTATTTTGCCCAAAATGTTGGAGTATTTCTTTAAGTAAAAGTTTGTCTTCTCTGTGTAAGTAAACATTAAAATATTATTAATAATAATAATTTACTCACAGCATATCATAAAGTAAAATAGTAGCATGGCCAGAGGATGAATTTGCTCTTTTGATGGGACATGTGTACTGGGACAGTCCCCCTCCTCCACATGTTCAAACTTCAGATATTCCACCAAATCCCCCTTACTGGCAAAACTCTGATCGGACAGCACACTGTAGCCACAATCTCAGTTGATTGCCAGCTGAGGGTTGAGTGGGGAGAGCAGCTTCAATTTACTGGAAACCATATAAGTGACACTTCTCAGTCTAGACATTGTGCCGCTGTCTAAAGCATCAAAACAGATTGTCAGTCTGTTTTGATGCGGTAATTTTCAGCCGGAGCATTAAAGGGGCAATATCTTTTTTTTTTTTTTTTTTTTTAACAATACAAGATTACTTTCAAAACGATATATCTGGCCCACCCTTTTTTCAACTACACAGCAATTAACATTTCAGCAAGAAAGCATGAACAGCCTCATTCTACACCGAAAAAACAAAACTGATACTGTGTATAACCACTCTGAGTGATTCAAGTTAAAATCAGCTCAAATTTTCTGTGCTCGTCAATGTCACTTGTTGCAATCTGACCAATCACAATAAAGGAGGCGGGAGTTTTAGACTGGATTACATCACCATTGTCGACCAGCGTTTATGTTGTCTGTTACTCATATTAGCCTCTGCTAATATGTTCCTGAGATTGCTTTTAGCAAATCTCTCTGCTAATGCTTTCTGTCTGACCGCCTTGCAAATGGAATCCAGTGGAGATTTGTCTCCCCCAGAGCTTTATCAGCAGCAAAAAGCAACCAGATGACACAATCTATAATTAATCTAATAATCCAAGAATTTACATCACTAGAATTACTGCTGCTCTCCTTCTGTATCTCACTTTCCCTTTCTCTAGCTCTTGGTTTTTCTTTTTCTTTCTTTCTTTCTTTCTTTCTTTCTTTCTTTCTTTCCTCTATATACTCCAAATATGTGTGCAGACATGCTGACGACACACAATTCAAACCATCACATGGTGCCAGGTGCTTTCTGCTTGGCAAAAGCCGTGTGGCAAAGCGGAACAGGCTAATCAGTTCTAAACTAATCCGCTCTAAAATAGCTTCACTTTAACGCCGCTGCCTATCAGCTGCTCCAAAGTCAAAGCCCTTAGCATGCCTTACATGGAGCAAATTGATTTTCCGGGCTGATTACACTCACCTTGCTTGTGATTGGGAGTGTTGATTGACTGCTCTCTGATTTCCCAGAGTGATTCAGCTTGCTGTGATTGCCAGGCCCTGTTGTGTTGGCAGAGACTTCATTTAAACACAGATTAATAAGGGAAGCGTGGAGGAGACGCGTCTTTGCTATCAAAGCAAAGAAAACAACAGAGTGATTGCTGTTTCACAGACTCTTCTCTGCAGACAGCCCTCCTCCATCTTTTATATGCATTTGTGCCCCTTGTTTTTCATAAAGCTAAAAGGTTTCACAGCAACTGATATATTAAGTGTAGTGTAATAACTTGTTGTCAAAATATTACAAAATGTCCCTCTAATTGAGTGAGAGAATAAAACTTAATTTTGTAATATTTTTTTCCTGACATTAATAAATTAAAATAGATACTTAGATTAACCTTCATTTATTAGAGCACAATGTGTGTGCTTTTTGTTTTTAAATGATTGAGGACTGTTTAGAGTCAACTGACAAAATAATAATAATAATAATAATAATAGAAATCATAATAATAGTCACATAATGTATCAGCGAGTCAGGCCGCTGATGAGAACCATGTAGATTCAGCCTTAAAATTTTGTGCTTATTTTTTTGTCAGTTGAGTCTAAAGGGTCCTCACTTCAATGAAATTTTACATAGTAAACCTTAAATTATGTGAAGATGTTACTATATTTTCTGGCACCTTGTAACATCGCCAAGGTGTGTTCCATTTTTGACCAATTTAGAGGGAAATTCTATGACATTTTGACAAGTTATATTATTTGGCAATTATTACATTTATTATTTGCTGCAGACCTTTATTACAGTTCTGTAGCATGTGCTTTATGAATATCTTGAGTTTTTCCCTCTTTCCCCCTCACCTCCATGTGTAGAAGTCTGTAAAAAACATTTAATAAGTTTTTGCATCACCTGTCTTCTACTGTCCATCTGTGAAGTTTGAGATCTTGACAGAAATTGCAGGGTGAGTGCGATTTTGAGCTTTGAAGAGAGAGGGAGAGAAAGATAGACACACACACACACACACACAGTATACTCAGGGAGAAAGTGAGGGGGAGGAAGAGAAGTACTGTCCCTCGTTGTGCTTGTGTGTGTATGTTTCAGTGTTTCAGGTGGAGGGACACACACACACACACACACACACACACACAGATACACATGGATACACACACGGATACACACATTCACAGGAAGAAAGAGAGGGAGGGAGAGAAGAGCCTGTCCTTTCCAAAAGAGAGAGAGACATGCAATTATGCAGATTATTATGCAGAAAATATGGCTGCTCTCCTCTGGAACTTGTTGAGACCAAATGACTGGAGGAGTGGAACTTGTTGAAGTAATCAAGGGAGGCGGCAGAAACTCAGTGTTGACATGGTGAACAAGCTCTGCTGAGCGTGTAAAATCAGTACACATCCTTGACTCCACACCACCCTAACACACACACACACACACACACACACTGAGTAACAGATGGCAGATTCTGTGCAGATTTGTGAGATTAAATCAGTGGCAGCCATTGTAGGTAATTGGTACTAGTATCCAAATTTAGAGGGAAGCAAAGTGACTGTTAAAATCACCATCAAATCATCAACATAAAGGCCCATGATGTTTGAAGAAAACAAATTTTCTGAGCAATCTCATGCAATAAATGTATTTGCCGTTTGACCCTCTGTGCCGTACCAGCAGTTTTAATTTCATTCCAACATTGGATCTCCACCTTTTGAGAGAAGCGACGCCTACTCTTGAAAATCATTGATAGCACAAAATTGAAATTATAGTATTTTTTAACGATATTAGCTTGAGTCCCTAAGCCCATTCCAGACTTTTTGCATGTTATGTTACATTTGAATTTACGGTCTTTTCTTTGGGGACTATTTTCTGGCAGTGATGTGCATTCATTCTGTTGTGTGGCTTTCCCAAAGTAACGGTGCATTCAGGTGCTATCGATAAATCAGAAAACAACTTTCCTCCTTGATAGTTAGCCAGACTACCACAACATTTTTTCAGCAAGAAGCAGCCAAGTACACATTATCTTTCTCAAGTTTCTTCTGAGTTTCATTTTCCAACAATATAGAGCATGAATGCAACACTGAAAAAACAGATTACTGTGATTGATTACCTATCTCAAGCAAGTTTGTCTCTGCAACTTGATTTTTAATGAACGGAAATGAATGGCTGCATGGAAAAACACATTCAAACACATTTTCAAACTAAACAGTGTGATATACTTTGAAATGTTTTCAGTAGTAATGGATAGTGTATGTGAATTGTATAAATGGGATTAAACATGCAAAAGAGTGGTATATTCCTCCAGCTGACACACTGACAACTGTCACACATTTACAGATGCCAGACCTTGCAAGACTAAGCGCAAATATCCATCCAAGTAAGAGTTAATTTATGCAGAGTCTCTATACTGTGAGACAGTTTGCTAGCCATTTCTTCATTGTATGCTTAAAATTTCTCTCCGCTGTAATGAGTTTCAGCACCATTGGAAGTTTATTCCATTCAGCTTTAGCCATGTATGAAAAAGTATTTTTGCTCATTAAACTCTTGAATCTAAAAATAATAAAATCTGTTGAGCTGGCTCTAGCTGCATAGTAGTGACCACTTAACCAATAACAAATCATTACTTCATTATTACCCACCTTTTAGTTTAGTCATTAGTCATTAAGTGTTTATTACTTACCAAGTTTGAGTCTGCTAGAGTGGTGCATCATACTGAGTGAGTGTTGAATCATTACTTCATTAGTACTAGTCTCCCTTTCCACCCCCATCAGTAAATGGTGCATAACCCTTACTGACAAATAACTAATTAGTTATTACTAGAAATTCCTCAATACTTAATGATTGATCGTTTCATTGGTCACCATTTTAACCTTATGGACAAGATTTCCACTAGTAATCCATCATTACTTCATGATTAGATCAATCCAACATGCCAGTATCATTTGTGATAGATCACAACTGTATGACTAGACAATTAACAAGACTAGAACAGGGATGGGGGAAAAAAGGAATTAATTGTACATTTCAATACTTTTCTTGGTACATAAGTATAATGACAAAATCAGTAATGAAATCTTAAAAAAAAAAAAAAAAACTAAAACCTAACCTAACCTAGCTTTTGCATAAATTTCCAAAAGTCCCCCACCTTCTTCAGCTCCTCCATCTTCTCCTCCAGCCCATCTCCTTGAAGGTGCTGTTTACATTTGGTGGAGAAGGAGGCCAAAGTCTTCTCATACAGGTCCTTGTTTACAGCACGCAATTAAGAAATTGCTGGTGTGTCGGCAATTTTTTTCTGGTTGAAGTCAATCTTTCTGTAGACAGCTGTCTTTGTTTTCGCCTCCTTCACTGCAAGCAGCACTCTTTGAGAGCACCCCATGGCCTCATCAGGGGTTAAGACAAAAAACAAAAATTACAAATATTCATTCATGCTTATAAGGACTTGCAGTGATTGTCCAATAGACATAGATATTGTAAACCAAAATAAAATTAGGAATTAGCTGTAACATTTGCTTAATAACAGCAGTAGTTTTGTTAAATATTGTAATGCTGATAATTCTTAAGTAGTAGGTTAATGGTAGTGTAACAGTAGTTGATTAGTATGGATATGAGTCTTACACTAGTGTTATAATATCGATATTGTAGAAGTATAGCAGTTTAAAAGTAAAAGTAGTCTTACAGTGGTAGTATTACTGTTCTGATAGAGTAGTGACTGTGGTGCAATGGCAGGGTTACAGCAGTTAAATATTTTGTTGGAAGTTATAATAGCTAACAGTATTTAAAAGTAGTGACATTAAGGTAAAAGTTCAATTCTTATATACTATTCTAGTGTGGTGGTAGCTGTGGACATACTGTACAACAACCAACTTTACAAGAGAATTGAATTTTAAAAATTATATAATCATTATATAATTATAATAATTATATAATTATATTTTGTGCCTGTCCCATAACCAACCAACCAAGATCAGTGTTATAAATTGTCAGGGTTCTGTTCTTTTTGGACTCTTGTTTATGGACTTTTTGTGTTTTGGCTCCTTGTGCTCGGATTATGGACTTATAGTTATGAACTTTGTGTTTTTGATCTCTGGTATATTGACTCTTGTGTTGTTGTTATGTTTTTGGACTTTCTGTATTTTGGGGTTTTAGTTTGCTTTGGACTCTTGTATTCTTGACCTCTTGTGTTTTGGTTTTCTGTCTTGCTCTGTTTGGCCCTCCTGTTTTCCTGTAGCCCTTCCCAGCCCGTGTTCCCCTGCATGCCTGTCTTGCATCAGTCTCATCAGCCTGGTCCTTGTGTTCTTGCCTTCCACATGTCTCGAAATCTCAGTTAACCAATCCCAGTGTTTCCCTCCTTTTCCTAGTGCCTCCCCACTCCAGGTATGTCTTGTTCTTGTGATTAATTTTGTGTATCTATATACCTGTCAGTCCCCTGTGTTCTTTGTCAGTTTGTTTGTCTATGCTTCCCACAGTTGCCATCAATGTTTCTAGTGTTCCTTGTGCCTTGCTCCTTGTGTTTTCTGTGTGTTTCTTCATTTTTTGGATACAGTTATGTTTCTTCAGTTCCCTTGTCTGCTGGCTCTTGTGTTTGGGTCCACCTGCCTTACTAAACATGACATAAAATGGTTACTTTTGGAATCCAGCAAGATGTTTTTCTTGTGTCTTCCATATTTGGTGGTGGCATTGTTGATTTATTGAATCAAACTAGTGAGAGAAAAAAAAGTGATGCTGGGTAAGAGTCTGTAACAAAATAAATGATTTAATCCTTGTTTCCAAGCATTAGTTTGTTGTTTACTACAGCTGAGATGCAAGCTCTCAAAATAATCTCCATTTAATGATTACAGTTGTTGCTACACATTACTAAAAAAAAGTGAAAAGTGAGACCACACTCCTGCAGGCTTCAAATCTAGCGCATTTTTAAATTTTAGGTGTCAACATTTCAGCAGCAGAGCTGCTTTCATCAGGCTTCATTCTTGAATGGTTTGTTGTGTAATTATAAACATGTGTGCCTGGTTCAGCTGTAAGTCACTGCTACTGTCTAGGTGAAATACATATTAAATGGTGCTTTTTGCTATTCTACAAGTGGCTTGCCTGTACAGGATTTTAGAACACACATGAAGATACCTGCCTCACACAGTTTACATCAGAGATTGGTTAATGACCAGCTAATTGACTTTTGAGTGAGTTGTACTCCAAATTGGCTTATTTGAATTGGTAATGGCTCAGCTGTATCATCCATGGTTAAATCATAATACCTTATGATTAGTGAGTAGGCTAAAGTATTCCTTTACACTATGTAAGACAATGGTAATTTATAATGTTAAGAACTACCCCTGCAGAACTTTTTTTCAGTAGCTGAAAGGGCTTTTGTAAGAAACAACCAGCAACAAATTCTGCAAAGCTACAGGTTCTGAGTTGGTTTTAGGCAGGTGCTGTGCATACACATTACTGGCATGCTTTGTTAACACTGAAGTCATTAGTATTAAAATTCTCTTGAGACTTGCATTTGGTGAGCATTTGTTGCTGCAATTTCAGTGATGACTAACAATCATGCTAGCAGTAGTAGTAGTCATGTTCGCAGTAACACCACGGGGACCTTACTGAAATGAAAAGTTGTTTAAATTTTTTTGTCTCTTTAATGTAAAAGTCATTTTGTGCATGTCAGCTTCTGCAAAAATATATTCCCATATTGATGGTCAATAAACTAATAGCTACAAAGAGTTTAATTTTGCATGTAGGTGCAAACACCCATTTGTGGGCATTATATTGATATGTGAGGGTATCACACCACAACTAATGTTCTAAACTTATGTGTAAATTATGTTTTGCAGTCTAAAAAAAACGTAAAAATTTTGTAAAATGCCAAATAAAATGATCTTGTCACTTGTTGATGTCGTCTCGGATGATGATACCATGATTTACTATAGCCGAGAAAGGTGGAACCCTCCATAGCCTCGGGGGATGGAAAGGGGGTGGTGGTTACTGCTGTTCTGCTGCCTTGTAACCATTAGTTGTCGCTAAATCCTACACACAGTTCTTTTAAGTACTTTATGATTTTTACGTTTTGTTTTTTTTTTACCCTTGAAAAGCTGCTGTCTAAGGAAGTCCCTCTCATTCTCCAGAGACTTAATCTCTCTTGCAGCCTTCAGCTTTATTTTAAGCCCAACATTGTCCTCCCTGGTCTTCTTAAGGGCTGCAGAAACTGTGGGAGTTGTGGAAACACCTACAATGAAGAAAGAGCAAAATATATAACATTCTGCTTACTCTAGTCATTGAACAAATTTAGATCTGAACTAATTGTGGTTAAATGCTTTAATATACTGCCTTTTAGAAAATTTACACTACAACATAACACTACAAAATCAAACATACACATCCATGACTGGATGTGTATGTTTGATTGTACTTAATTTTATTAAATACAATTTTAAGCGGTATTGAAATGAATAAATGTAGTATGTAACCTGATTCTATATCTGTAGTGATTACGTCTCTTTAATCATGATGACTCACAGATATGCTGACAGTGAGTGCACATTTTTGTGATATGAAAATTATCACTTTTATGGGATTATAAATGGCAGTTACTTTAACCAAAAGCAGGCATTTAAATACTATAGTCTAAACAGTTTAAAAATATAAAATATTTATATTTTTTTACCCTTGGGTTGCACGCGTTAGCATGTGCTAAAGTATTATATAGTTTGATCTTTCATGCTCAAGTATTACATACTTTGACATTTTTTTCCTTCTTTGAGGGAGATTTTGAATTATCTTTAAACATTAACTGCAATTGCCTAGCTAGCTAATGTGTGTTACCTAGCTAGACATCTAGTTAACGGGACTACATTTTCTTTATCTCTGTAAAACCTTAATATTTCTGTGCGCACTGGTGCTGTACATGCATTATTGTTGAGAAAATGTAGTACCAAAGGAAAAGGCTGTCTGAAGGCAATGTAAAGCGTATGAACATATTCTAAATATGGTGTGCTCTTACACTGATGTTGATTTTATTAGGTGGACCTTTTCTTTAGGTGGCTAAAATATTTTTTGTTGCTGCCCCCCTCCACAGCATTTTTTGCAAAATAAAAACATTATCAATAATGGAGAAATTGACTACGTTCACACTAAGTTCACATGGTGACTTTCCACTAGTTTGATGCTCCAGACTTGTATCCCTTGTAGAGTATTTTTTGAATGTATAAAAGATGAATAAATGAACATTCTTCACTATTGGTATGCTAATCCACTCTAATATTTACTTAGCATTCGTCCTTGGTAGAGACTGCCTGTTGGTTATGAAGTAAGAGGATTAACGCCTGCCACATCAGTAGGTGTAAACACACTTGCCCATATGCATACGTGTACACACACACACACACACACACACACACACACACACACACACACACACA
>OMKZ01046954.1:38510-64497 GCA_900302535.1 Neoniphon sammara | reverse complement strand
GCCACATCAGTAGGTGTAAACACACTTGCCCATATGCATACGTGTACACACACACACACACACACACACACACATGAACATATGTGATTCTGATCACAGAAGCAGACATGCATACACAGGAAAACACATGCACACACAAATCCAGCACACACCCAGACAAAGACAACACAAATGAAATCTAAAGAGAGGGGGAAGGAAATCAGAAAGAGCAGTCTCTCTCTCTCTGGCTCTCTTTCTCTCTCACACGCACGCACACACACACACACACACGTTCTGTGTCGTGGCAGGGTGGCTTCATGGTTAGAGCTCTTTTAACCACAGGACCTGAGTTTAAGTCGTTTGTCAGCAAGACACTGAAACCCGACCAGCTCCATGTGTGTTAAAAAGCTGACCTTGACATCTGGCTTGGGGGTGTAAGCAAAAAGAGAATTTCAATGAAGCTATCACACCACACATTAATCACCTATGTATTAATCACATATGTACATTGGTTAAAGGGGAATAAATATGAAAAAAGCCTCATTCTCAAGCCAAAAGGCAAATGCAAAAAATTACTATTCCAGTATTTTGCATCATTATATCTCTTCACTAGATGTTTCTGTTGGATCTCTGCTCTAATTAGCTATCTCACTTGTCTCTGCTGTGAAAATGGGAGTTTATTGTTTGGGTTAATTACAGGTCACCTGAACTTAAGGGGTGGGGGCGGGGGACTCTTGTCTGCCCTCATGTTAGCAGCGCCCAGAGAAGAAGATCTAGCAGCCCTCCACTCTGTGAAATGAATAACCCTGACTCCTCAAGGGTTCTACTGAGGCATTCAGTGGTATGAAATTAGCCTTTTCTTCATGTTTAGCCCGTGGGGTATGTCTGCTGTTCTGGCCACTAAATGATCAATCTAAATAGGTGAGAAATGTCATTCGATCAGCAGATTGGCCTTTCTGGATAAATCTCATTAACTCAGGAACACGCCATTCCCCTGTCAGTCATCAAGCCAAAATGTCAGACAAAATTGGCACCTTTGCTCCGAGTGCAAAGAGAATTCATATGAGGCTATGAAATGTTCAGGACCCGGAAACTTTCTGTTCATCATCTTGCAGAGCTGGGACTTGTGATTCATTGCATGTTCTTCTCAGCTTTGTTCAACTCTACAAGTTTTGGTGTGAGTCACTTTCTCAGTGGAACAACAGAGGAGAAATGGCGGTTTTATTTCATTGCACACATGCTTCTGAGTTACGCACAAGGTAGAGCTTGCAGAAATACTGCCAACGGTTACAGGTTCACTGGGTACAGCATGGTAATGATACTAATAAGGCTAGGGTTCAATTCTGACTGAAGGCAAATGGGCAAAATTCACCATTTAATCAGTACTGAGGACAGCATGACCAATTAGGCCATGTCTACACGGATATGGATATTTTTGAAACAGCAGGTTTATTTTTTCATTTTCAGGAAAAAAAAAAAGTCCATCCACGCAGGGACGATTTCCAGAACTGTACACTAGAATAAAAAAAAAAGGTTCAGAGTGATCTCCAAAAGTTTGTGGAAAATGAAGCTGGATGACAAAAACAAGGGTGAGTCGTTCATACAGGCAGATGATGAGGTGCAGATCCTACTAAAAGTTACAAACGAATACAAATTGCTGAAAATAGAGAACGATGCTGTGTGAGGTCACCATCTCTGCTATGAGCCTAAGAAGCAAAGTCACTGTGGTGATGTCAGCATTATCAAATTGTTATGTTGTCACTGTCCACATGACAAAAGGAAAACAGCATCTTTAAAATACTCCCTCCCACTGAACAGAGTTTTTTTTTTTAAGTTGCATTTTCAGTGACCAAAAAAGCTGATTTCATTTGGACAGGAGGACAAAACAGAGAGAAAAAGTTCTGTCTTCAAAAAAGTTGTCACTAGCCTGAATAGACCTTTTCCACAGCAACCAGTTTGGTATGAATAGCAGGTAAACACAGGTGTTACTAATGACATTAATGAAGGTTCTGTTCCATTTAGAGCCAGGGTCCTGCTGTTGTTCATGCTGGCTCACTGGAAAGACTCTGCTACACTTAAATGGAACAGAACCTTCATTAATGTCATTAGTAACACCTGTGTTTACCTGCTAGTTCCTGAAGCAGTATTCATATGATAAGGGAATAGGTGTGAGCTGGATGATGTGTTTTTCTCTGACAGTGACCACTGGCTGACTGGTATGGAACCAGTACCCATGATGGGGAAAGAGCAGATGGGAACAGAAAAGTCTTCTCACATATTGCTGGATGGAGCGGTGCATTGTCCGTCTGCTCTGTTTACTACTCTCTTCCTGTGGTGTGCTGCTATTAGCTCTGCAGTAAGCATTTATTACATCCAACTCTGAATGGAACGCACAAAGTCTGATGACAGAAAAGAAAAGTCAGTTACGTAATGTCACTCTCTAAAGCCCAACTCAAAACTGACTGAAGAGGTCTTTATAACAAAGAAATTCAATCTCCTTCCATTTAGCATTGTAGTTAGAAAGGGTGTTTGTATCTCATAATAATTGCAATAATAACATTGTAAAAATAGACTGTAAGTGTAATGGAATTTTTAATAATACAATCTAATCATTTATCACCATTTACCATTGTCTGATAACCAAAGCAGAAATATAACGATTTGTGCACACACACACACACTGTGAGCTCTGGTGGGAGCCGCTGATGTGGTGGCTTATAATAAATGGATGAGCGAGGATTTCACTGGGAGTAATCCTCTTACTGGCATCAATTTGAAGCATTTTCTCCAACAAGTCCATACACTCCCACCCGTCATCAGCCTCACTGATGCCCTGTTCACCATACCTCAACACCATCAAGCTATTCAGAGCAGTCAGTCTGTAGTCTCTTAAGTCTCTGAACATGACACATTTTCTCATGATGCACTCCTCTGGTGTCTGAAAGAGTTTTTAGTGTATTTTAGTGGATTTAGTGGTATCTACCTAAAATTATCTTAAACACTGAAGGAAATATTCTGGAGAAAATGGCTAAGGAAGTGAAAGCAGGGGTGTTGTGTTACCATGAGGCTACTAGCCATGCTCTAGGGCACAGCTAATGGGGATCCTAATGAATAAACAAAAACTTCCAGGACAAAAAATAGAAATATCTTTTCTTGAAGAACAACGTTGTATTAAGCCCATTATTGAGAAGATGATTTGTTGGCTGGTTGAACACTGTGGTCAGCTGCAAGTACAAAGTCAGTTATGTGATATAAAGGATGTTACAATTGAAAACTGCTTTGTATTTTGTTCTCTTGTCTCTCTTGTCTTTAGCGGTTGGATGATGGCTCATCTGTCATCTAGAGGCTGAGGGTAAAACTCTCTCCGCTTCATGTAGTCAAACAAGCTGATGTCCAAAACTTCAAGCACCGGACTAATGCAGCCTGACATCTGGAAGCTTCCATAAAACTTTACAATTCTACGGTTGTCTGGGTCCAGAGATCTCAGACTTTCTAGCACCGATACCTGGGGATACATGACAAGTTGGGCATGTTACAGTTCATGCATTGCACAACAAATCTTTTAAATAGCAGAGACAAACTGAGACCAACTGGGCAAATGCAACACAATCTTTTGCAAGTGTAAACATAAAAATAAAGTGTCCCACCTCCTTCATGACTTCATTGCTGTTATTCTTTTGGTACCTCTGAGTTTTCACAGCAACAATGTCTTAGGTGTCCAGTTTGAGACAGCAGTTCCCAATGCCAAAGGCACTTTCCCCCAGTTTGTTCAACACAAGGTAGTTGATTTCCCTGTAGCATCCACTGCTGGAGGCTGGGAGGGGAGGAGGCCTCAGGAGGTGCTGGGCAGTTTTAATGTCATATTTTCGATTTATCTTTGCACGGAGAATGGAGAAGAAAAACTGTGAGTACAGAAGAATAATAGGTTGATACTTTTAGTTCCATTAAACAGACTATGATTAATCTATAATATCACATGTAATATTAACCTCTGAGTTTTTTATTAAACCTGAGTGCATTCCTATCTGGTGGAACTATATTTTAAACATGTTTTAGGAGAAGTTAGATGGTAGGAAGTATAACTATAATAGATACTTGTTGCTGGGATTGCCAACAGCCTTTTGGCAACCGGCACTAGTCCACCTGACAAATCCTACCAGAAGTTGAGAAGGGAGCCGGTCGTCTTTGTAGGCTCGCTCATATATTTTAGCACCAAGTGTCGGCCTTGTGACTCCTTAATAGTGTGTCACCACTGTCCTCCCTCCCCCTCTCTTGCACACAACTTACGAAGAAGTTGTGCACCTCTGTGACCACTGGGGGTGGATCTTCTGAGGAAAAAGACAGGTTGTTGTAGAACAATTGACGTGTACGCTGTACTTAATGCTAGTGCTATGAATTACCGTATTCGACACGGACTCTCTCCTCTGATCCTGCTCTTTCTGTCATTGCTGCCAGAGCGTTGATGACCTCCTCATACTCGTCAGCATAGAGTGTTTTTCTTAAGAAACACCTTGGGCTGGGAGAGAGAGCCGCGGCTGTTCTGTGGTAAAGGTGGATTTTGAATTACCACTCCACCGCCTGGGCGAACTTCCCTGTCAGCTAGGAGAGCAAACAAATCAGATGATATATGCATCATTATTATTGCACAGGGGCCAGCTGCTGTTGAATGACCACCAACATAACAATTCAACTCAGCACTGCAACATGTTACCTCTTTCACAATCGCAAACCCCTCAGCAGCGTTGCCTTGGTCGGGAGGACAAGGTGGAGAGCTCTCTCTCTCTCTCTCATGCTCGTTCACTCTCTCTCTCTCCACACCTGTCACTCATCTCAGGTCTGCACAGCTGTTTCTCATCCCGCAATCACCTCAGCCTACAAGAAGCCTGCCACTCTGTCCCTTCCCTGCCGGCTCATTCTCTGTTTCCTCCTGTTCCTGAGTTCCCATGTGCTCCTTGTGTTGTTTGTTTGCTTCCTGTCTGCTTGCCTGCTCGCCCTCCGGACTCCCCGTGCACTCTAACACCGGGTTCACACCGGCCATGGAAGCGCTGGGAAGTGCAGCCGGTTTCCTTTCGGACCCCATGTTAACCGATTAGACTGTTAAGACTGGACGTGTCGTGGAGCCCTGTGGCTAGCTTGCGATCTGCAGTGATAGCTTCAGAGTCTGGTCTACTTTCTCACAGGCCGCAAGTGAATTTCTCAAGAAAATACTTTGAAAATACGGTAGAAATGGCCAAATCTGCAGCCTACACCGGCCAACCCCTCTGATTTTCCTGCCTCTCTCTCAGTTCCCCTGATTTTCCCCCACAGTTTGATGACATTTCTAAATCTGCCTATCCACTATATTTGTTGGAAACACATTTGTCAGTTGTGTCAATTACATCCACACTAATCCGGAGAAATCTGAAAACGCATCTTATTTTTCTCCGTTTTGCACTTCCATCCACACTAAAATGGTGTTTTCATCCACCGAAAATGGAGCTTTTCGAAAACGCTCTCTCAAGTGGATGAATCCAAAAATGCCAGGGTCAGCATTGTAGTGTGGACAGCGAAAACGGAGTGTGTGTGTGAACATGAGGAGAGGATAGAAACCACTACAATGATCATGGCAACCAGAATGACATTTTTGTCTGATCAAGGTGAAATTGTGGTGATAGGAATTAAATGATAGTGCCACAGTTCAATACACTGATGAGAAACCCGACCTGGTCCGACTCCTGTGTTGATATTTAAAGCTGTGACATCATTGGCTTGATGTACAGTAATGTAATGATGGATGTAGATGGAGAAGTGATGTTGATATTGCTTATAAACGTAAATTTGTGGCGCAGCTTCCTCAGATTTAGGCAACTGCGCATGTGTATTCAATAAATTTAAGCGTTTTCACCGTTTTAGTGTGGAAGGCCAACTTTTCGAAAACATTCTGAAAAGCGTGGACGAAGAAAAAAATTTACATGGATAAGCGTTTTCAGATTTCTCCGGATTAGTGTGGACGTAGCCTAAAATCCAGGGTTCTAACGTTTCATCCGACCGATTGAGTGGTCTTACCCAGGGTTAATGTGCATAAGCAAATCAGTTAACAGTGTGTTAATCAGAAAATGCTGCTGACAAACACTATACCATATTTTGATAGTCTAAATGACCTCGGAAAAAACTACTGAAGGAAAAAGATGACCATAAAAAAAGACCCTACAAAAAAGTGAGTGTGCCAGGGGAACTAAAAATGAGCAAGAAGAGAGTGAAGATACTAGCTAGCTAGCTAATGTTAACATATCAAAGGTTTAGCTAAGAGAGCAATAAGCATCATGCTTATTGCAAACTGCTGATAAAAATCATGTTGAAACCTTTGGGTATAGCTACTAACTAGGTTATATTGCCTATAGGTTGCCAAATCATTTTTGGCTACTGCCATAAGCAAACAAGCACAAGAACACACCTGTTGTACAAGAACACACCGTGCAGCAGACAGTGTGGCTCAGTGAGCAGAGAGCAGTCAGTGCAGGTCCACTTCCCTGCTGTCCGAGCTGAGATTGATGCCCAGGAGGAGGCAGCCCATGACACTTATGTACTCAACAGCCCTGGGTCGTGTCCAGAAAATCTGATGAATACTGAATGACAGGAAGGAAATTGTACTCAGAACGCTTCAAGGAAAGTCAGAAGTGCTTTTACACTGAAGCTGTAAAGATTATTAAAGACACAGGTGGTAGGGTATTTTCCTTGTTTGTTGCCTTCAAAATTTGCAAATCTGCAAGAAACAAAACAAGACTGGCTGTCATGCAGTCAGAGTAAGGATGCTTTGTTTGTGTCCCTTGGGTATTTTTCCTTTCAAGCTTGAAAATGAATCATGTAGTGCCTTAAGCTTTTGAGAGTTTAAAAGATAAAATAGTGCAAACTGTATGAAACATTTCCGGAACACAAGAGGCAACCAGCACATCACCATTGCTACTGGAAACTGAAGAATTCTCAACATTGTGTTTGACAGCATCTGGGATACAAAGGCAACAGAAGAAGCAGTTGCTTTCGAAAATAGACAAAACAGGGCATTATTAGAGAGACTGTTGGATGTCATGATTCATTCGCCCTATAAATAAAGCAACTTAAGCAGAGGCGACAATCCCAATTGTCAGTTCCTATGCACACTAGATCTTGTTCTATGTATAGCTCAATACTGAATCTTCAGAAAGCTAGAAAGCCTCAGCAGCTGGGCAAAAAGATGCAGGCTCACTGCCTCTCCACAGATGGCCAAAATGAATTCATTAACATGCAGTGACCATGTGTTACAGACAATTCAACAAGAGAAACAAGGTCATTTATTACTCTATAATCTGATGCAACACCTGAAACATCTCCCAAAAGGAGTAAAATGTCATTTTAGTGAGTTATGTCCACAGTCCACTGTTACTATTCAAAGACTTTGGGAACAAGTTGGGAACAGTAATTGGCATTCAGCTGTATTTTCTACCTTCTCAGCTACTGCTGAGATGGTCGAAAATACAGTCTCAGGCCCTGGGATTGATATCGCAGACTGCAGAGGTCAGAGTATGACAATAGAGCGAGTATGTCTGGGAAAGTTGAAGGAGTACTTCCAGTTATTCAGAAGCATTTTGTTCCTCACAGTTTTTTCGCTGTACAGGAGACAGAAACATCATCCTCCAGTTTGTTTTTTTTTCCTATTTCCATTCCTACCAATACAGGAGATCATTAGTTGTTTGCAACCTCAACCTTAACAGAAACAGTGGAGAGCTGGAGGACAGTGTTGATCTTTGGACAAAAAGGAGCGACCCAAGAGATAAAAAGTATAACTCTATGCCGTTTTTTCTGTGAATGTAGAGGAAGAGATGGGTCAGTACTGTGTGTGAACAAACCACTGTAGCCAGTACCATAAATGTATATCCCAAGTTAAATAAAAGCTGACAGGAAAAAGAAGACAATTCAGTGACTTCGTCTTTACATTGCCCTGGGTTAGACTTTCTTTTCAGATCCTGCCAGATCATAACATTAGGGCATCTACTGTAGCCAGAAATCGATCAGAAAACACTCAAATAATTTGACAGAATTCTCAAGTTAAAGTCAATTTAAGTTTTTTATGGAGACCCGTGTGTCCTGTGCTACATCAGTTACCAATAGAGAGTAGAGTGTCGAAAAACAGTGCCATAAGGTACCGATGAATTATGCTAGTATCAAGAAATGCTGAGGAAAACAGCGCCAATTTTCTGTACTTATGGCTGGTGATACTCAGTGGAAGAATATGCCACCATGTAACTTCTTGTCCCTAAAGATATACCATATAATATTTTCATACATCCTTTAACTGTGGTGGCATCAATATCTTGGTGATTTTGTGATTATTGTGGTGATTCTTGTTACCATACACCTAACTTACTTTTTGTGTAGGCTGACTGTTCCTGTGCACTCTGTTTTACACATTATATAATCTACCCTGTGTACAAAGGTTTTCTTCATACTAGAATAAAACTCAGGTAGGTTATGATACCTGTACACTTAGCTACTTACTTCGTGTTCTTTATTGAACAAATTATTAAAAGATGCAGCAGGTTTCAGATAGTCTCTCATGTCCATCTTGTGTACATCTGTCTCCTCTGTCACTGAATCCGTGCCAGCCGGAGTGTGCATTAGCCTCAACGCAGTGGAAGGAGCACTTGTTTCCAATCGCCGCCTGTCACGAGTGGGTGGTGCGGTGATGGCTGCTTCATGATCACATCATGATAACACGACCTGCCAACAGTCAGACAGAGAACAAAGTGACTGCAAAACTGACTGTGTATTAGCTAGGGAATCAGGTTTTGGCGAACTAACCCAAAGTAAGTGGTGGGTCATCAAAGTTTACAGGACAGGGGAAGCCGGTACGGGACAAACCCATTCAGGACAATTGGTTACCCTATGCCTGGCTGTTTTATTCAAGATTTTGTCAGTTTATGCAAATTTTCCTTAAACTGGCCATCTTCCTTCCTTCTCTTCTCAAATCCACTTTGTAAACGCTTCATGGTGACAAGATAGTGTCTGTCTCTGATGGTAACGGTCAAGGTGAAATAGTCCATTAAATGTGAAATGTGGGTGATAATAAATATTAGCAAATATAAAGATTTAATTGGATAGGCCCACATTTAGTCCTACATGTAAATAGATTTATCTTTGTGGTACAGATTATCATTCATTTGGCGTGACAAGAAAGGAAAAATGTTTTACAAACAAACCACCTATGACTTTTGGTAAAACTGCTTATTATTGTCGCAGAAAGTGGAGGTAAGCTCAAATGGGAAAGAAGAGATGAATGGCATCGTGTCATAACCTTCTTTACAGAAGGGTTCCATCAAGCATTTTACTTGCATTGCATAAAAATCACAACAAAAAAAATCACAATGTGTTACTGAGGAAAAATGACACGTAATGGCAAGTTTTCATTCATTTAAAGTAACAAGAAAAGTATCAAGTTAGGTATCAGCATTGAATTAAAGGTATCGGAAATGGTACTAGTTTTGAAAATGTTAAAACCTAGACCTAACAGACAGAAGTAAAACAGACTTATTTATATGAACATGCCTCAAATTCTTCCTTGAACAGTCTCACTACCCTCTCGAAGGACAGAAAACTGGCAAATTGTGTCTCAGGGTCTGGGAATCCCAGTGCTGAAGGAGAGGATGTGCACTCAGCAAACCTTCCCTCGATAAATAAAGGTTAAATAAACAAAACAAAATGGTTGGCCCTTTGTTCTAATCGAGTCCATAAATAGGACAAAAGAGTCCATAAATACAGAGCAGCGTTCTGTGAGGCAGACCAGACTCCCGAGGGCTTTATCCAGCTGGTCTTCCCCTTAGCACTGTTTCAGGCTGGTTTAAATTGCCTCCCGTCATTGTTGAGAGAGGCGTGCTGAGAGAGACGTTGCTCAGCACTTAAAGCCTGTAGTCACTCAGGCCTATCTTAATAGAGATCTCTCTCCCCCAGCCCGAAGAAGCCGTTCAATCTCATGTCTTTGGCAGTGAATGCCTTCTGAAAACAAAAGACGGGCGAGAGTTAATAACAATGGTGTGGGTGAAAAGCCATCTGGTGTTTGCCAGACACACAAATAAAGATTCAATTTAAAAAATGGATTAGAGATCGGTGAATTTTTTACTGTGCATTTAGTTCAGCTACAGTACCCGGTAGAGACAACGAGAGAGAAAATGTGTGTGTGTGTGAGAGAGAGAGAGAGGGGTGAGAATGAAATCCAATAATTGAATATTTTAGTCTATCTCTTTCCATTGAACACTGAAGTGTCAGCACGAATTTCAATAAAAAGCAGCCAGAATGTCAGTCTGGGTCAGTTTAATCTTAATTCAGCCAGTCAAAAAGATGAACTCATCAATTCTGTGTGTGTGTGTGTGTTTAGAGTGAATGTCTGATCTACCCATATTGACAATCTTTATCTTCTATGCATCATACTGCCATACAGGTATTGTATTAGGAGTCAGAAGAGCAGCCTTTTCTGTGTGTGTGTGTGTGTGCGTACGTACGTGTTGTGACCTGTCTGTCACTGTCTGGTTTATTATTGATGTTCTTCATATCCCACCACTCATCCTTGGTCAGCGGTCTCGCTCCGTCTGCCTGCCTGCTTATTATTTTTTCACTCATGTTACAAAGCTATTTTATGAAATATAAATTGATGTCGAAATGAATGCGTTTCTGTTTGACTTGTAGCGAAATCTGAAAGTGAGTGTGGGCCTGTGTAGCTCCTTGAGTGGAACATGGCAATAACACTCCCGCTGGGTCCATCCATGTTAAAGCGTCGAACTGATGCTAATGTATGGAGCACAGGATAATAGCCAAACAGCATTTGTATACATCTCTGTAATGGAACGCCTGGGTCTGTCTAGACAGTAAGTAATTAGTTGTTAAAATCATATCTATCAGAGGACTTTCAGCATCAGAGACTTTAACCTTTGTGTAATTTTCATACTCTTTATACTTCCCTTATCTTCAGGTCAAAAAAAAAAAATTCTCCTTAATTTTACTTTGGTTAAAGGGACTGAACAAGTACGGAAAAAGTGACTGTATTATTTTTGCAGCATGAAATAGCACATTGATGGCCTTAGAAATTAATACATAACAACCATGAAGATTTCAATGGATTTTATTCAATGAAAACATGGCTATAAGACTCTTCTACTTTTTGGGAGCCAGAAATAACATTCTTGGACTTGTAATTCAGGAAGCATTTGAGCATTAACTACATAGCTGTATGCAGCAAAAGACATAATGCAAGTCAGTGGTATTTTATATCGCAGTTCAGAAAGGCAATGTATGTCACCATTAGCTGTGACATACTTTAAGTATTTTTGCTTTAAGTACTTTGGGTTTTTTCCTTTAAAACATGAATCTATAAGTTCCCCAGAAACCACCCAGTTCACTGTTTATATAATATTAATGTGATACTTAATTGATCTAATATTCCATCTGAATTCTGCTCTGAAGATGTTGCCAGAATTGGAATTGACTGGGAATACACTGGGAATTCAAAGATACTACCAAGTGAACACTACCCTCCCAAAACACTATCCGCATTACACAAAATCCACCACTCAGTGTCTGCAATATGCTGAGGATCCTTTCTGTAAAAGGGTTAAGTTTTGATGTTGTTCTGAGGCACGGCAGACATCTCATTTTGGAACCAAAATCTTCCATTACAGGAACAGGAACCCTAACTAATGTATCAGACAGAAGTGATTTTCCCTGAAAACCCCGTGTGCTACTCTGCTCCCTCCCTCTGCCAGCCTTTCCTCTAGCAAGCATCAGGGCCCTAAACCCTGAAACCCCTCATAGATCACACGGTGACATCACTACTGTCCTGAAAAACAGCTTTGTGTCTCATTTCGGCAAATAGGTCAGTTGTTAGCCAGAAGTTTCCACTGCCCTGATAAAAAAAGTGGATAGCAGCTTCAAATGTACTTATTATTTTCCAGAGCATAGATAGATAGATGTTACAATCACACATAGTAAAGGGAAGACTTGTGCTGCTGACTCCATTGGCCTCCACATTGCTATTAGTAGCTGAAGCTGTCAGTTCTTGAATCTTTTTAGTATCATAATTGTCTACCATGCGAGCACCAGAGTCACACTCCCTGGCTTGATTAAACCACCCATCACTGCAAACGTAATGCACCGGTAAGTCGGTCCCTACTAGAGCCAGATGTGACAAAGATTGAGAGTGTTGGGCAGGCTAGAGTTCCGCCACTGACATAGAACTTAATTACAGTAAAAGGTCAGCGGCGACCCAATTTAATCTGATGACAGAATGGGAAATGTTGCGTGAGTCTGTATGCAGTGGATGCTGGCAGGAGGCACAGATATTGGTTGTCTTTATCAAGCTGTCTGGACCAGGATGGTGTCAATTCATGCTTGTTGTTTTACTCTATAGAACCAGAGTGAATAGATGCTGACCCATAAGAGTCTTGGTTTTACATGTATTTTGTTGACATCTTTAGCTATAGCCGTTTTTTTGCACTGAATTTACCAGAGAGGTTACCTGAAGTTTTAGTTTCTGTAGGTGCGTCCTTTTCTTTGTCTGTTCCGCTATAGTGGCTATTGCTCCTCTTGCAAACGGCCCAATTCTCCTGTTTATTCCAAACAACGTACATATAAACAGAGTGCGGCATCAATTTTTTATTTTCATCAGTCCCATTTCCCCTGGTTGAAGTCCTCCTCGGTTTGCAGCTTCAAAACAACAAAAGATGCTCTGTGTCGGTGCAAGACCTCCATAATAAATTAATTGAAACAAAACTGCTTTTGTGTTTTTTTAACATAAGACAGAGTAGTTAAGCAAGCTCTCCAAAACAGCAAGCATCAAAAACGACGGTGCAAATTAAGATCTTGATGAGTTTTTTTCCCAAAGGGAGACAGCCATTTGAACCTCTTCACTTTTACTCTTGACAAAATGATTGCTGCAATGAAAATAAAGCACTTCTTTGACACTGATTGATTAATTTCATGGAGATTTCTCCAAAATGGATATACAACATTTGAGAATGTTGTCTTTCAAATAAGTAATATGCATTTTTCTCTTCTCTGAGAATAAAACTATTTTATCACCAGTGTGTTTTTGACTATATGCTTTCATCAGGAAGACTCTCAGCTCTCATCATCATCTGTCAGTTTTTGGCGCTTACTGTGAATCCCTAACACTCGGCAAAAAAAAATAATATTCACCGTCACAAGATGACAAAATCACACGTATCGAACTCGTCTGGCTTTACTTTGTGTATTGGCACATTTGATGAAACATCTCTGCGGTTATGCTTGCAGGTGTGTTTTGGTGTTTGTGTCTGCGTGTGAGTGAGAACCAATATGAAATCCTTTATACCTCTGTGCCTGCATGTGTCACTTTCTATACATATTCTCCCATAATCTTCTGATCCTTCAATACTGAGTTCCGCTTTCTGAAACTTTCTCCGCCTCTTTCTCATCTCTCCGCAGACAGCAGGTACATTCATCATAGTCTCCCTCACATACAATAGACTGAAATAGAGGAAAACAACGCGGCCGTCATATCAAACTGTCCTGAGATTCAGCGGCTGGCTGCTGAGCCTGCACGCCTATCTGCCTGCTTGTCTGCATGTTGTTCCTCTAGGCTTACAAAATAAATGGCCTGCTGGCAACTGCTTCTCCAGCTGCATGTGGTATGACTGCAGGGTTAAAGCAGCCCTCAGCTTGACTGTTTTCTGTGTTACAAAAGATGATCATTTTAATATGCTATTTAGTATTTTATTGAACCTGAGCGTCTGTCTTTTGGTCGACAACGTCCACACTCTCATGTGCAACATCGTCCTCGGCTCTGGTCAGGGGTGTGACACGCTGTAAGGAGTCGGCCAATCATAACATAGTAGGTGTTTTGGAAGGGGCCCTTAAAGAGACAGTGGCTAAAATAGTCTATTTCATGCTGAGTGAGGTAGAGGTGCTGCATCCACATGGAACGAGGTGTTTTTGCCCATTTAAACATCACACAACTAGTTCAGGATTAAATGTTTGTCAGACTAAACATTTTAAGCAAACGAGACCATCAGCGAGAATATTTCTATGTAGTTATTCTAAATGCCTGCCACTGGGTCGGCTTTCCCCGCCAAATAAGACAAAACGATTTACTGCATGCAGAACAGAAGAGCCTATGTTTACATTACATGTAGCATGAGGGAGTGCTGAGA
This sequence comes from Neoniphon sammara, assembly GCA_900302535.1. Classification (NCBI taxonomy): domain Eukaryota; kingdom Metazoa; phylum Chordata; class Actinopteri; order Holocentriformes; family Holocentridae; genus Neoniphon; species Neoniphon sammara. The sequence continues at coordinate 50,329 of OMKZ01046954.1, read as the reverse complement.
TGTTACTAGGACGAGGGGAGGAAACTTGTCTTTGTTTGATAACGTTTAAAGTAAAAGTCTTCATTCCCAGGAAACACTACCGCTGTTGTCCACAGGGGCTGCTAAAATCAACACAAAATGAAAGTTCCTTGTAGTAGCTTCAGTAGCTTTATTTTATTTATTTATTTATTTTTCCCAGAAGTCAGGCTCAGCCGCAGAACAGCCACCCTGGAGCTGATATGCATTCAGTGGCTGTGTTTCTTTCCTACTGCTCGTTCCCCCTCCTCCCTCACTACCACTTCTCTCCTACCCAGAAGTAACTCTGGGGAAGCGAGGAAAGGAAGGGAGGCCAGGGAGTGAAAGAAGGAAGCAGGAGTGAACAGAATCGGGACAGCTGTTTCCTCATATTGTCATCATGAAGTGGGCCTGTCACAAACGTCAATCCAATAGCGAATTACAAAGTGCAATAATGTTATAATATGGTGCTATAATAAAAATTGCAAAGTAAAAAAAATGCTCAGTAAAAATTCTTGCACAAAACACCAAACACAGTTTATTATACATTTTATTAGTATATTAGGACTACATTGGTGTAAGCTGCTTGTTGTGAGATCCATAAAATTTTGTTCTGTAATAATAGTGTATGTTTTTGTTTTGGCAAGATTTTTCGAAAAAGCTTTGAAGAGAAAACAAAATGGTCTATATCCCACGAAAGTTTAGTGTTTGAATTTTAATGAATGAAGCTGTTTAATTTGTTTCCTACAGCATTGGGACAGTTTGCAAGGTGGCGAAGTCAGAATCATTTTTCAGGTTACAAAGAAAAGGAGGAGATAGTCAAGGAAAGTAGGAGGCGTTTTAAGAGTAATGGGATCCACCTAGTGTCTTGCTCAAGGACACTTCAGCAGGGCAGAGGCTTGGCAGCATGGGGGCTTGAACCCAGATCTTCACAGTTTAAAGATGTTTTCATTTATTTATTTATTTATTTTTTCTCAGGCTGCCTGGCATGTTTTGTCACACATTCCTCCCACAGGACATCTAACGGGAGGAGATGGTTCAAGGGGTTGATAGTTATGGCTTTTAGAAGATAATCCCATAGAGCCACACAGCCGTTTGGAGGTATTACAATACAAAACTAGCCAAAATGTTCTGCGGTGGGGAATCTGAAGTCTAGCCAAGCCAAGGGCTCTGAAATGTGTCTGCAGAAAGAATGAAAGACATCAAAAAGCTTCTATTTGCAATCTTCCAAGAGCAGATGCCTTCTGTTCTGTGAATCCCTCACACAAGAGCAGAGAATCTGAGAGAACAGAGGAGAACAGAGCAGCGGGGGAAAGTCAAAGCGCCGGGGTATCGTTCCAACATCTTAGATAGGAGAAGAATAAAAACCAAATTGTCCTCTGCTCTTGCCAGCATGAACCTGGACACAGCTGATACCGATAGGGCTGTGAAAACATGAATTGCAAGTTTCATCCGCAGCAATCGTTTAAAAAACGCCATCAACCTGAGTTACAGAAGCTGAGCTGTGAATGTATTTAGTTTTTACAGCTTCTGAATTTACTCAATCAATCTCAATCTCATGGGGCGGTCTACATCTCTGGACTACAACTCTCATTCAGTTTAGGAAAGATTTAATTAGGCCAGATTCATCTTCACATCACACAGGCTAATCTCCAGTTATGGTAGATCATGTCTGAAGCCCAGCATATTTTCTCATTGGAGCCTTACTTCCAGCGATGACATACCTGCTTTCCTACTCTATTGTGAAGGCACTGTTTTCTGTATATGTAAATGTCTTCAGTGCAAATCAATGAAATGATAGTAAACAACAACATGACGTGGTCTGAGGTTATGCATTCCTCCATCTGAGCCCTTTGCCCCTCCAAAACCCCTCTACCTAACAGACAACAAGACAGACTATGACATGATGCTCTGTGCTGGGCTGAATGAGCTCATATAGTGTGTCACCTTGTCTGTGTGTGTGTGTGTGTTTGTGATTGATGGATAATGTTACCAGTGCTGGAAAGCAGAGATCTGTGGCAATAAACTATTAGATGCTGCTATCAGGGAGCTGTCATGTTGTTCATCCCATTGTAAAGGCTCATTTCCCCTTTGCTTCACTGAGATGCCAACAAATGGCCAGAAAGCACTGCTCTACAGATAGTACCTCATGCACCGCGATAGCCGGGGGGCCTGGATACATATGACAGTCATTAAATAAACTAAGGGTGAGCAGGGTGTCATAGCCACCAGGGAGACCACCCTTTAACCGGAGCACCCGTGTTCAAGCACCTTGTGTCAGCTGGCATCTCCCCTGCTGAAGTGTCCTTGAGCAAAACACTAAATCCCTACTAGCTACTAGGGCTGCTGTTCTGTAGGGGCAGGCAAAAGAAAGTTTCCATATGCAAGATTCTCATGGAAAACCCGGAAAAGTCATGGAATTTTAACATCTTATTTTCTTAATGAGCTTAATTTTGTTGTCTGTAATGAAATTTATTACAGTAATCTTCCATGCATAATCTTCCACGTAACGTTTTGACATGCAAGCCTGACTTTCTGTAGCTGTTGGCATAACGTAACATGCGTCGATGCGTTTCTACGTCATGCTCCTTTAATTTCACTTCTGTTCTTGTAGTTAAAGGTTGTGAATGGTCATGGAAATTTTATTATGGGCCCTTGAAAAGTCATGGAAAAGTCCAACGGCAGGGTACATCTGATCGTTGCTTTTCTATGTACCCACCATGAACTTTCCAGTCTCCAGGAGATTTAGAGAAACCCCACATGTACCTCTGAACCCTGTGTAGCTGAACAAAACACAGAAATTTCCTCTCTGCACCTGAACTGAAGTGCAGTTCTCTCCATATGTAACGTAGCGGAAGACTAATGCTCCTTCTGCAAAACTAAAGTGTTGTCTGCTGTCTGTCGATGAGCTGAAGTGTGATTTGCTTTCTATAGTAAAAACCGAAGTGTGATTTCCCTTTCTGTAGTAAAACGTAATTATGATTCCCTCTCTGTAGTAAAAGTGAGGTGTGATTCCCTCTCTGTGAAGTGTGATGGCTTGCATGGGTGGCTGAGCTGAACTGTCATTACCTCTCTCACAGGGCCAGGGACATAGAAAAATATCAAATATCATGATATTATTGACCAAACACCTCGATATTGATATTGTGACAATATTGTAGGAATGACTATTGGTGCTTTGAGAGATCTTTGATAAACAATTATTAGCAATGTGGATATGATGATCGAAGCAGGTAGAGGCAAATAACAGAACAGCTAAAACAGTCTAATAAGTTCAGAAGATGTCTTCCCTTTACTGTAATGCAGCCTTTAAAACCAGGAAACGACAACACTTGTCATATCACTATATTACCATATCCAAATCTGATTGCATAAAATATTGATGATATCAATATATCGTTAAGCCCTGCTCTCTCTGTAGCTGAACTGAAGCTGATTCCCTCTCTGTGTGGCTGAACTGAAGTGGGCCTCATCAGTAATCTTTTGACATTCAACATCGCCAGCAGGAGAGTGAAGACAGCCCCAACTATTATTAGAGATGACAAGTGACTCTGCCAAGATGAACAACCTGTTTTATCGCCTTCTGCTTTCACCTATCTCCCCTCCGTCACTCTTCTTTTGTCTCCCTGCAGACACTGCTGCCGCCCCTCTCCACTCCTCCTGCAGTAAAGTAATGACATAATTAATTAATTCTCGCTCAGGGAGGAAACCCCATCCCACTGCAGGGTCCCGCCACAGCCACACGGCAGAGCTCAGCTCCCATCACCAGAAAGACCGCATGACAAATGGATACTCAGTGGATTTGTGTCTCTGAACAAACCAACACAAAATTGGAGGAATTTAAATCAGGCAGACAAAATGTTGTACTGCAGTGACAAATTTGGCAGTGGGTGTGTATTGCTATGCAATTATTTTTATTTGTTTATTTATTTTTTTTAGGTGATCACTGGTTACATTCATTTGATTTGAATCTTTGAGCAAACCCACATAAAATGAGACTTAAATCACAGGTGCAGAGTGCCATACCAACTGGGGTCCCACTAATACCAACACTGATATTTATAGACTGAAGTTGCCAATAGCTGATATGTGGTGCTCACATTTAAAATCTTAAAATTTTACTCTGCGTATGTCAAATACTTTTCCAGACTTAATCAATATGAAAAAACTTTTGGTAAGTGGGAAAGCTTATAAAACAACATCTAGGACATTATATTACACTAAAACTCTCCATTGAAACCAAAGATAGTGAAATTCTTAAGTGATAGAACCTTCTTAAGACAGGCTGATGTGCCACACCCACTGAATGATGGATGAAACTCTAAAACTCTGGATACATTACTGCCTTTAAATGAATACATTTTCAAAAAATATAATTGAACATGAAGAACTGAGATGTACAAAGAAGAACAATCTAATTGTAGGGTTTACAGGCTGTTTGTATGTAACTTTATGTAGCCCTGTTATATCAACTTTTGTCAAAGCACAGGATTTGATGTTGCAGTCCTTTGTGCCACAATCCAAGTTGAGCATTCACACAGCCCAATTCAAATGTCAAAACAATGATGTAATAACTGACAGAAGAATGACACATCAGATGGTGAATATAGAGGACATCCCAAGGCTATGTCGTCATAAATCTACAGCAGCACCATTCACCAGCAGCCTAATATAAATGTTGAGCGTGAGTGTTTGAGTACGTCAGGAGGTGTCAAGTTTCAGCTGCATTGTTCCCCAGGGGGCAGCACAAGTACACATAAAAACATAAAGACAAAAAAAACATATGAATGACAATGGCAACAATAACACAAACAGTCATTTCTGAGGTGTGTATCACAACTCACTCAGCCTGCCATATCTATACTATCATTACATGTAATTCATGTCTTAATCATAAGATACATTTTCATATATTTCCATAGTTGTTCTATCTTTGAAATAAGAGCCTAGCAGGTATCCTCTGCAGGTAGCTGCTTTTAGCAAATATGTCAGATAGCATGCTACAGACAAAGCAGTAGCATAATAGCATACAATAGTAATAGACAGGCTAAAATTTAAATAAGCTGGAAAATGTGAAAACGTTTTGGTCAAAGGTTATGCTTGCAGTCCATTCAGACGATGCTATAATATTGATCAGCAGTTGCATTGATTCAAAAGTAACTGTGAAACACTGTCCTGAGACTAAAGGAGTGTAGTTTTGTACGTGAAATTGTATTTTACTGCATTTCTGTTAAATGCATTCAACGCATTCTGAGTGAAAGCGAGCACCGTGTCTGTGATCCCAGCCTCTCTCGCACCGTTTCTCTCTTTCAAGAGGTGCAACACTAGCATACTAAAAACAGTCAACAGCTAACAAACCAGCATGTGAGCCTGCTAAAAAATCAATATACTAGCAAACATCGACTTGCCAGTATTAGATGTTTAATTGTAGGCAATATACCAGCCAACTCAATATATGTGCATTCCGCAGCAAAAGGGCTGCATGCCAAACCATAGTATATAATGGTTGTTTTACATGCAAATACATGCATAGTTACTTTACAAATACCTGCATAGGGATGCTGCAGCAACTTTTTGATCCTGACAGCAACTCAGCTCTCTCTCAACTGCAGGTGTCAATGTCTCACATCACCTCCTCCTGTGAGAAGCATGCGACCTTGTCAGTGCGTGTGTGTGTTGTGTTTTCCTTATTTTTTTTTCATGCATATGTTTACCGCAAACCTCAACAATACAGACAGGCCGGCATGTTCAAACTAGAGGAAGAGATGGCTATTCTTTGTATTTTCCGAGACGCCAGGTTCGACCTGACCTTTTAGCTGAATATGCACGGGTAATTCAGTGAACCATAAATGACAGAGAGCACCTTTTTCTCTGAACAGACAGACCATAGAGCTCCTTGCCACCGCTCTGTTTAGTGTCATTTTTTATTCTAAGCTACAGTGTCACAGCCCAGTTGGTATATTCAACTGTAGCTTTAAGAAAGTTTCATCTATTTTGTATTTCTCAAACATGAGTTCCACTTTGACCTGTCGGCTGTATATTTAATGCAGTAAATCATAAATGATGGAAAGCGCCTTATTTTCTGCGAAGACAATCTCAGTGGAACCGCATACCCTCTAACATCATGCATTCCTCACATGCATTTCTCCACTGTCCAGGAGCTACATAGTAAAAGGCTGTGGTCTCTGTAGACTTAATTATAAACACTAACAAATCTTAAACAAAATGATGCAAAACCTGTCAGTCTGAAGTGTCTTCTTTTTGGACTACTTAGCTGTCTGTCTCATCACAACATCAAAACACAGGAGAGTAAATTACTGCCTTGCTAAAATCAGGTCAGTCATTTCCATATTGAAAACCATATAGCCTAGGAGTAAGCATATCCACGCACAATATAATAAACTGCAGCTTAGTCTTTATGTCTATGTGACTCCCTCTTTTTCCCACTGGATTTCGTTTGCCTTGTTTCTCTAGCGTTTGTGCAGATTGAGTGATAGACTTGTCACATGGCTATATGACCAGCGAGGATTCAAGCCTTTGTGACAGCAGTGGTTCTTAATCCTGGCCTTCAGGACCCAGAGCCCTGCTGGTTTTCATCCTAGTAATCTAATCTGGGACTCTTTCATAGCTGAGACTCTAGGTGAATGTAATTACCGAGGATTCCCAAGGATTGTGAACCGCTGTGTCACTGGCATAGTCATATATGGAAAATACCAAGACAGACACTAAAGTCATCCATGTGTCGCTGGTAAATCATTTACTCTGGCGCTAACTCTTTAGCAGAGGGATGGGGATGCACAGTGGAGAGTCTGCACATTTTTATTTCAACTAATGACAACGCCAGGCGATGTCATTGATTATCTCAACTTCAATCAGAGAGGAAGAACTGATCTGTGAAATCACCTGCTGTAGTGATGGCATGGAGTGGCCTTCCATCACACATGGTTGCCTATATCTGCTTGTGAGAGCGGTAGCCTCAACCCCACAATAAGTATCCCTTCACCACAGTACCACGCCAAACATTGATTTTTCTTAGTTTAGTTAAATATTACAGTCATAATTTCAGCCATAGTCATAACACAGGTTGGGTTTGATAACACTATTTGGAGAATTTCAGATATACATTGTTTTCTTAAATGGAGTGCACACATTTAGTTGACAATGTATTCTTAATTCTAGTTGTGTATTTCCTTTGTATATTAAAGTTTCTTTGTTCTTTCTACACCAGTCACCCATCTTGCCGTTTCGCCGCTTCCAGAGGGCTAGGCCGTGCTTCACCCCCCCTTAAACTGCACCTGGGAGCTGGGAGGGGCAAATTGGAAGCAGCCATTCTTCTGGGCACCAGAGGGGTGTAAATGTTATTGGATTAATTTAATAAAGGGTTGATTTAGTAAATATTAAGATTTCTGTAATTCAGTTCTTATGTAGATAGGTTTGGTGGCTGGGCATTTGTGATATATTTCTACTAAGTTAGAAGTTAGTTTGGTTTGTTGTACTTGTCTTCACCTTCCCCTTTGGTGTTTTTGGCTTTGTCTAGAGCCTGTATGTTCCCCTGTGCTTCATTTAGGGAGGACAGTTTGTTCTGTTCAGTCTAGTTTTGTTAAGCTCTATGTAATGTTGACCTCAGTTATTTTTTGGGGGCCCTTTCTCCTATTTTTTCTTGTTAACCTGGTTTATTTCCCTTGTTCATGTTTTTTGGGAAATAAAACCCCTAACCTTGATAACCCTATCTGGGGTTCCATGTGTCCTTGGCTTGGTCTTTCACACTGCTTTAGTATACACTATGTTGAGTGATGACATGCAACTGGCATGAATGCAAGAAAAGACATTTAAGCTCTAAGTTAGTGTTGGTGTTTTCTAATCATATGGCCTCTAGATTCACAAGTAAGAACATGCACGTAACTCAATATAGCTGATGTAGTCAGTTTGTTTTTGGAATTGTTTCGGCATAGAGTATTTGTGTGCAATGATTTTTAGCTGTACACTCTCTCACTCTCATTGCCCACCACCTTCACTGCCTATGGAAAGAAAGCAAGTCAAGGTCCATGACTCACAGAAAGCTCACAGAAATCTCTCCACAGGTAAATATCTTTCTAGCTCAAAACAACACATTAGCTTTGCATCATATTTCATATAAATGTCATCAGTTTCATACACAAAACTGATAGACTTGACTGAATATTGTTTAAAATGACTTGCCATTTAGCTTTAGAGCTGATACATGTCACTCACTTTCTGACCTGGACCTGAGATAATGCTAGCTGACTGTTATCTCTCATCATGGTGTATGCTAAAATGTTAGCATGGAGCACGAGAGTGAAGGATCAACCAGGGATTTTGATGTCTGTGCTCTCATTAATTAAAGTTAAGTGGCCAATGGGGCACTCTCCCAAATTCTTTGTGTATTCCTTTAATAACATACTGTTTTGACCAGAGTACCATCCCCACCTCATGTCCACAAACGATAACCCCCTTCCACCTAACCCCCAAATTTCCACTGCATATCAGTCCCACAGTAAATATGTTGTCATCTCAAGGCTTTGTTATTGATATTCTTTTGCACCACCGATTTCACTGCAACAAGCCTATACGTCCAACATCAAATGTACTGTTGCCTCAGACAGCGCAATTTCATCCTGCTATTTCATGTTGCATACAGGTTGGGGGGCTGCAGGAGCCCCAACCATTCAGCCAGACACAGAGAGGAGAACTGATTTCTTCAAACAATTTCTGGGGTCCATCTCTGTCTGTTTACTCTGTGAAATGTCTGATGGGTCTACTGTGGATCTACCTTCTCTCTGCCATGACCCAGGAGTCCTCCACAGCACTGGGTCTGCAGCTGTGAGTGACTGAGGATCAGACACCAAGCAGTTTATTTGATTTACGGAGCGTCTCCAACTTAGGTCACTTTTATTTGGGGAGGTCAGAACAATGTCATTCGAACTGTGGTGGCACCATATGCCTGGAAATCTAAGTCTCAGTCCTCTTCAGACTGAAGTGTGTTCATCAGAAGTGAGAATATAATAGGAAAGGACCTAACAATACAAGGTTTCATATGCAAAAGGAAATGGATGTTGACCTCTGATAGCCAGCAGTTACATGCTACATGTGAATCCATGTGACTTTTGTTAACTAGCCCTGGTTTGCTTGTAATTTTACAGTGTGAACCTAAACAAACCATATTCAAATGTTTCCACTACGCTTTGGACCAAAGAAAATAAACTGTAGGTGTGATCGCACCTCCTCCACAGCGCTCAATCTCCATCTTCTCCTGCTCAGCTTTTCCTCCATCTGGCCCTGTGAAAGCTTTCCTCCTCTCAGTCTTCCTCCACATCACCGGGCCTCGTCCTCTAAATGTCGGAGATCTCCTCTTCCACGGTGCTGGGTCCGCTTGTTAAAACACATGGGCTGAAACTCAAAGATTTCCATTCTAGACAGTACTCCAAGGCATACTAATCATGCTTTGCCTGGACTTTGGGCTGCTGAACTGAATGAAATATGAATAAATACATATAGCCCTGCTTGAAAGGCTGATTATATAAAATTCACTGTCTTGCATAGAAGAAAGGAGGAGAGAAAGTGATCATCGTTCATGACCTTCATCTTTCACAAAACTTTTTTGGCTTCCACAAGGTGTAATTACATTTCCTAAGGTTTAAGTCCAAATTGTCACAATCAGGAAAAATATTTTGCCCTTTTCTGCTGTACATCGCTGCCCTTCTGCATGGCATTTACATTACAAGTTGTTTCGCGGTTGTCAACAGCCATGCAGTCTCATTATATTGCACATCAGGTGCACTGCATCAGGCCCCTCAGAGGCAGAGCTAGTTGAAGATTAAGATCTGGTTCAATGTAAATACAAGACCCTCTGTGTGCTGAAACACTAAGAGCCAACCTGAATTAATCATCTAATATGCCCCAGTGCATGATGGCTGCAGGACAGTCTCATTCTCACCGAGCCGACAGCGGCACTTCCAAAGGTGGCGTTAAGCATGTTAAGCAGACAGGCTGAGGTAATGACACTGTGACAGTCGGTCTAGCCACAAACATTGTTGGTTCTCCCAAAATGTTTAGACTTTACAGAGGAAAGAAAGCATTATTTATCCAACAGGACATAATGTTAAACCATTAAAAGCTCATTAGGGACTCAACAGCAAACCGCTCTTTGTCATTCTGGTTGTGCACAGGCTTAATTTGAGACACTGAGCCCTCCTGTTTGTGTCTTATGGGGACTTCTTGCTTTATATACAGATGAGTGACAATGGCAAAACCAACAGAAAGTGTCTTAGTAAAATATTGAGCCACCACGAGCCGCCAGAATAGTTTCAGTGCTCCTTGGCACAAATTCTCCAAGTCTCTGTACTGGAGGGATGAACATTCTTTCAAAAGATACTGCTCATAGAAAGAGATAGTAGGGGTACAGTGCATAAAGCCCTCATTACAAAGACAAATTCACATTTCAGAGCTCAGTGGTGCACGAGGGCTCAATCAAGGGTTTGATGAGGATGAATATAATCTAAGTCCTATGCTGTGGCCTTTAGTCACCACATCTCAGCCCACTGAACATCTATGGGAGACTTTGGCCTGACATACAGTATTACACCACCACCATCATCAAAACACCAAATGAAGGAACATCTTTTGGAAGAATGGTGTTCATCCCTCCACAGACTTGGAGAATCTATGCCAAGGAGCACTAAACCTGTTTTGGTTGCTCGCAGTGGCCCAACACCTCACCAAGACACTTTCTGATGGTTTGTCCTTTAATTTGTCACGTTTCTATATAAAAGTTTTCATCCTAATCCTGGAGAAACATTGCTTCCTGAAATTGCATATGTAATATTTCATAAACAAACATGGAAACAAAGGTTTTTAAGACTAAAGCATAATGTGGTCACATTTAATCATGTTTAATGCCAACAATAATCTTGGAAGGGAGATTTTTTTTTTTTTTTTTTTTTTAATGGTGAACCTTTCATGCTAAGAAGCAGCTCTTCATATTGACCATTTGCTCCACTCCTCTACTTCCTCAACAGCTCATTAAATTTCTGTCATATCAACATTCAGTTGGATGTGGTCTCATGTGCCGCTGGTGATTATCTAATTCTTGTTGAAGAGGAATGAAATATTTATCTTGCCAAATAGTCACTCTTGTTGAAGACACATTAATATTGGTAATTATGATCCCTGAGCTCAGGGCAGGGGAGATGTGTTGGTGTTTAAAAATTAAGGAAGTTGGTAGGAGGGTGCTGCTCCCATTTTGGCCTGTAAATGAGTGTCTCAGGTTGTTCATGAAGTTATTAGAAAGGTACTTGGTTTTGTTGTCTTAAGGTCTTGAAGCAACATGGCTGAACATACTGACATGCTCTTTTGCATGTCCCTAATTTCATGTTCACACACTTTCCTCTGTTTCTATCAGAGATTGTAAAGGAGACTCCCTGCCCTACAGGTGATAGATACAGAGGCAATGTGTTTGAAAGGGATGGCTGCGGGCAAGCTCTGACTGAAGCTGCAAAAAGAGACTACATGAAACTAAACCATGCCAAACCACGTCACTGTAATGAGGCATAGGTAAAATCAGGCTCCTCCAGAAGAGTTAGCCAGGCCCATATGATCTCTGACAGCGCAGCAGGGAGCCGCTCGCCCCAGGCAAAGTGGGAGATGATTCCCACCATCACCTTGAACACTATAAGGTTTTTTTTAAATACCTGGAGAAGGAGAGAGGGAGGGAGGGAGAGGGAGAGAGAGAGAGAGACTCACCAGGGCATGCAGGGCACAATTTGGACGAAAACCCCTCTAAAAAGTTGCCCAGTTGGTCTATGAAT